>JAAGNO010000223.1:18266-39065 GCA_033439905.1 Ceryle rudis
GAACGGAACACAGTACTTGAGGTGCGGCCTCACCAGTGCTGAGAACAGGGACACGATCACTTTCCTTCTCCTGCTGGCCACACTATTTCTGATACAGGCCAGGATGCCATTGGCCTTCTTGCCCACCTGGGCACACAGCTGGCTCATATTCAGCTAGCTGTCAGTCAGCTACTTGTTGCTATTTGGAAGCAAAAAGTTTAAAAGTTGGGGGTTTTTTTAAAAGTTTTACTTTGGAAAGTATGGCAATGACAAGTCTGTGGTGAGCAGGTAACGTTACTTGTAAGGTTCTTTAACATTGCTTACTACTAAAGGGAATGAAACAAATTAAGAGACACCAGTTAAGACTGCTTTGGTCTGAATTATTTACAAACTGTTTTTGTAATTCCCTATGAACTTATACTTTTGAGGATGAGTGAAGCAGGGTATAGTATTGGAAAGAGCGTCATAGCAGTGCATTATAAAATTTTAATATTTGTTTATCTGTACTAGAAATTCTTACCTGACACAATTGTGTGATTGCACAACTTTTTCTTAGCTACAGTTATTTGCACTTTAGGAACTTTTGGTCTATTCTTGTCCTTGGTAATTTCCAGCTAATGACTTCCTACCATATAGTACAGATGGTTTATGGGACATGCACATTATACTACATACACACATGTGTAGTACCTATAGTACATTTACATTATAGTACATGCTACATGCAAATTCCAGTGCATGATTTTCCATTAGCCTATGACTTTGTCCTTTTTGCATTGAATATCATCCTGGTGTTACAATTCCAGGTTTCCCAGAAGTTTCCAATATGCCACCATCAAATGCCTTACTAAAGTCCGGACTGGTAAAACCAACCGACCATTGTAGTTTCTTTGCCTCTAGAAAAGGATTTGTGTTTTCAGTGGGTAAGACTGAATCAGTCTAGCATAGTGTAACTTGTGATACACCCACCTTTATCCTATTTTATGTTATTACTGTGTTTCTAAATGTGTATGATCTTGCATGTGCTAACAAGTCCATCGTTAAACTTTTTCTGGTGGGGAATTATATGATGAAAAGTGGGGAGAAGGAGAAAAAAGAAAGCAGGCTGGCTTCAGAGTCATAGGACTTTTTAACCAAACTGAGGTGGAGTTGCATGTGCACACTGTGCTTGAAAGCTTTCGTGTCCATGTTGTGTGCCAATATTTGTTAAGCTATGATGTGCTTTCTCTTTTCCCCCCCCCCCCTACAGAAATTTTTCTGTAAAAGCTTCTCTTATGAAAAAGCACCTAGCCCTTTCGGCTGTTACTGCTTAAAGTATCTCTCAGGTTAAATGCATTTTTCAGAGTAAATTCTCCCCTATAACAACATGTTTTCTATGTTTGATTATTTGTTTCCTTACCAGTGTTCACAAACTTGGAGGAACTAAGCACAGACTATAATGTTCATATGCAGCTTTGCCTCAACTGTTTCTGCTTTGCAAAGGTAGACCTCTCCAGCTGAGATGTGTGCTCATTCATCTCCTTTTCAAAAATTCCAAGTGACAACTACAAGTAGATGCATATCTCAATTATAATCTTTAATGCTGTAATTAATATAGAACATTATTGTCTGTTGGTACACACCAGTCTTTTTAAAAACAGGAGCCTTGCAGGTCATAAAATGAACTAATTTTGTCTTCAGTTTAAGTTGATGAATTTGGAGATACAGAGCAACAGCGAGAAAATGCAGAAAATTTCAGGCCATGGAAGAGCAGTGAACATTATTAGAGGATAAGGATCTTGCTGGAGGAAGCCTTTCTAGAGCTCAGACAGGAGGAACCTCTTGTGTGCAGCAACCCTAAAGCTGCAGCTCTCGTGCAGTTTATGCATTGGTATAAGGCCCGAACAACAGAGCTCTGGCTTTTTCATTGCTCTTGCATGTTCTTCTCATGTGTAAACAAACTTGATTAGAAATATTTTTTTATATATTGCTTATCAATTATTATTGATGTATCTGTTATTGATAATACTACATTAAATAATTGCAAGTTATTTTTAACCCTTGTCTTAATTTTGTAATTCCCTGTACAGTAGGAAGCCTGCCCGATCTCGAAAACACTGGCTATTCCATAAACTTATACTTAATGAACTTATTATTTATCTTCACTGTGGAATAAATGAATATGAAAAATGTACCCATATAATTTAGAGGTCTTGACTTTGTGAACACTTCAAGATATGTTGAGTGTCTAATTTAGTCTGGGGTTTTTGTCCCTTCTAAAGTATAGATATTTTAGTTTTTATCCTCTCCAGCATGTCAAGAACAGCAAATATACTTAATAAATTTTTTCAAAGGGAAAGACAAAGCCTCATCTTAAAATAAATTTTGCAGGATTCTTGCCTTGTTACAGAAGAATTACTTTATTAATACAATGGTAAAAGTAGGAATAAGAGTAATATGAGTATCTTTTTGTGTGTGTGTAGAAGAAATTATTTGAAGCACTTCTGAAAACAAATCCTAACTTCATAGAGCTGAACAATATAGTAAATTAACTGACTATTGATCATACTTTGACATGCCGCTACTAAAAGTTATTAAATAGGAAAAAGTTTCAATATTTTTATTCTCTGACCAATAGTCAATAGTTTTATTTTTCAAGGTCTATTTTTTTTTGGTTTGGTTTGGTTTGGTTTGGTTTTTTTTAGGACTGGAGTTTCCAGCTCTGTTGTTAAATTAAATCTGAAAAATAGGGCTTTAGAACATTATGCCTTGTAACCTTGTTTGCAAACAACATTTGTTGCTTCCAAATTATTAAGATTATTTGTGATGTTTTTTAAATCAATCTGAAAACTTAGTATTTTAGCAAGGAAAATCCACTAGCACCTAGATGAATTCTCACATATCTTACTCTGAATTGTTTTAGAACATAAGTAGACAGATTTGATGTCTATTTTTCTATGCTTAAACTTGTTTGCTCTCATAATTTAAAAACTGTATGAAATTTAATGTTGGAATGACTACTGAAATAGCGTCAGGAACTGTATAGCCCACATGTGTTGATTTCAGTTTTAATAAGACTATGGTAAACGTGAGAAATGAGAGATCAACTTATTTTTTTATTGAAGTGTATATAATATTTTCTCTCGAGGAGTATAGGAAATATCAAAATCTGTACTTTCAGGATTCATCTGTTCAAATCTTAACACTTAAAATGCGTATTTGAAGCCATATGCCTTCTTGACCCTCCATGGCTTAAAACTTAGTGTAACAAGCTGGAACTCTAAAACTGGCAAGAAAGGAAGATAGAGAGAGCATGTTAGGGACCATCATGTGCATTATTCATATGTTGTATAGTTTCTGAAGAGCTAGCCATGAATTAGAGATTACAGATATTTTATTAAGCCTGTAAAACGAATGCTGTTCATGGTGCATGGTTTTATGAAGTATTTTAGTAGCCCTGAAAATATTGACTTTGCCCTGTGCGACCCTAGGGATGACTGCAAATGAAACAGACAGAAAATTTCCTCTGTGTTAAAGTAGTAGCAATGTGTGTGAGAGGTGGAGGAGTGGATGAATTTCCCCTTTGATAAATAAATTATGATGGTAGTTCTGGTAGGATGGGGGCGGGGGGGGAGAGAAGTAGGGGAGCTCCTCTTGGAAAGAGAGGACTTGCTAGCATAACCATCCCATCCTTAAAGAGGTTTTATAGATAGGTTTGGACAGTTCTTTAGTTTTCCAAGTTAATTTTAAAAGGTTGTATTTAACTGCATTGTACTCTCACGATTCATGGATGGCTGAAGTCTCAGCCTGGTTTCTTTGAGAAGATGAGTGCTGCTTAGCTGGTTCCCTGGTATCTACAGTCAAGGGGGTTGAGCTTCTGCATTTTCACAGTTTTATGCTTTTTATAATAATATTTCTAGTTTTGAAGTCAAGAATAGGATAGTGTGCCATGCTAGAATACATGTCTTCATGTTTACCTTCTCTTTTCATGTTTACCATGTCTTTTATTAAGCAAACTTCAGCTAATCTTTTGAAACATGCATTTTAGTGATTGAACAACTGTAATTAAAGCAGTATTGTAAGTAAATGCGTTTGGTACCAGTGATATAAGGCAAGTTTGGAATTCTCGGAGATAAAATGCTTTCCTGACAAAATATATATGGAAAACCTGGAGATTTGGCATTAACCTCTGTTAGGGTATGAGGAGAAGTCTTTGGCGAAAAGCAAGTGGTGAAACCCATGCTGGAAAGCTCAACATTAGTGCAGCAATCGATTATAAAGAAACACCAGATTTATACAAAAAATAAAGATTTCAGCTTTATGATGTTTGGCTTCTATTTTAATCCCTAACATGAAATAGTGGTATGTGAAACAATGAGCTTTTTGTTAGGATTAGCTGACAAAACTTTTGTGCTTGTTCTTGTCCTCTCTAACTTGGTGCCTGTTAGTACTTTTTATGATGCCATAAAAGAGGCGTACAGAATTGTGTTTCTGTCTAGATTAGTGCTCACTGTATATGCATCATTAGGTGACTACCATATTGTGGAGAGGAGGTGTATTGGGCAGAACTATTAAACTAAAAATAGCTGTGGCAAAATCACAATCTCTCTGCCAAAATCTAGGAATTTAGAAATTATTCACCTTTTTTTCAGGTGCTTTATAACTAAATGAATAATTTTATGTTTAACGTGGTTTCATTAGAGAACTTAATTTTATACAGAAAAAAAAAATAGTAATTATCCTGACTAGCAGATTTAAAAATTCCATGCTATTTTATCAGAGTGGGAAACAGGGATTAAAACAAAAGCTTTCACTAAAGCTTATTTTTGCCAGAAATAATACATGGGTTTGTTTGTTTATTTATTTATTTTATTTTATTGAGCTGGTTGATCTTTTGACAAAGGTCAGGTCTTTTGCACAGTAACATGCCTTTTCATTCATAACAAGTTCTGTGCTTAAGAAGTCTAGACATGCAATTTAAGGAGAATATGGAAGTCTCAAATCAGGAAATAACAGGGTGGGTTTTTATACCTTAACATTTAGTTTGTTAATTTGCAGCATTTTTTCATGAAGATGGTGCAGGTAGTGTTACTTTGCAGGAAGATTTTATTTGCGCTGTCATTGGAGAGTTTACCCACTCCCTTGCCCCAAAAAGCAAGGGAAATCGTAAGAAAAGTATTTTAGTAAATATTGGACAGGATAGAGAGAGATGATACATGATGGGAAATAGCTGAAAAATTATTGTTGCAATTTTATCTGCCTTGTAAAATCCTAATTGCATGGAAGAGCCCTGCACTGATATCTCTTCTCCTCTAAATCAGTTTGAAAAGTACTTCAGGGTTTGTTTGGTTTTTTTTTTCTTTATTATTTAAACTCTTTAGTCAAATTCTTACTTTCTAAATTGGAGATTAACCTCATTATTTCATGTAGCCAATTGTTCTAAGAAACCTTTCTGCTTTTTTGAGTGTATAATGTCTTACTTGATCTTGATATCTCAGTCCCATACAACCATTCTTCTAAATGCAGGACAATTATTAGAAAAAACCCACATTATTTATTTGGGCTTTGTGGGCATATATTTGATATTTCATACTATATCCAGGTATCGTACACTGGTAATATTCATTAGTATTACAAGTGACATAAAAATTCTATAAAATCCTAGTTTATTGTTCCATTAACCAGATTGCTTTCCACTTACAGCAACAAAATTTTTTAAAATATTTAATTATGTTATGCTGATATTATGTCTTAATCAAAGAGACACACAGAGTCTTTATCTGCTGGGTCTGAAGAACAGAGTCTGATTGTTGCACTGTTTATTCTAAGATGATGGGGATCTGCTGTGAACATCTTGGGGAGGGAATTCAATTTGGTTTTGCTTTTTTCATTGCATTAACATAATGGTCTTTGCTTCAACATTTGACAAAGATGTTTTCACTGAGTTTTACACTTTCTTTAGCTTCAGCTTGACCCTTTCAGCTGCTGTTCACCTGAACTGGATATTGCCTAAATAAATAGGATTTTGTCCCTAGAGAGAAAATAGCCCGTGAACTAGGTAGAGTGCTGGGAACTTCACAGCAGGGGACCGTTACAGTAAGAAGGAAGAAAAAAAACCCTGTTTCTAATCTGAAGGCACATACTGGTGGAACCCATTGATACTTTATCCAAGACGCATAAAAGTTACGCATGGAGTTAACAGTTCAAAAGAGTGCTTTCAGATATTGTCTGCTTTAGTCATAAAAGTTTATGATAAAGTTTTATCCCAACCCTTTTTTTCTAAACTTTAATTAAATTTTTAGTTAATGTAGAATTTGGGGAGAAATTAATTGCTGGAGAGCAATTTCTAATATTTTGAAGAACTCTCTAGTAAATAATCCTTTGTTCTAAATTGTGATAAACCTTTTATAGAGATCTCAAATTTGAAAGAGAAGCCTAATTTTTTGTTAGCCTTCTGTTACCGTGGTCAATCACAGGTACTCTGCTGATGATTTCAAGAAGCACAATCTGCCTTACAAAGGCACATTCCACAAAAATTATTTAATTAGGTTATTGAAAGGCTTTGATTAACAGATTTTTCTTTATCAAGTGGTGGACAAGTTCCACAGGTGCTGTAGGGCAGTGGTTGGAGAAACGTTCTTTAGATTGTAATTTGCACTTTTTCCCTATAGAGCTGAGCTCCAGATCATTAATTCCTAGTGGGCAAGTCAATCATGAATATATATACCTTACTGGCTTGAAGTTCTAGGTAGTCTGTAAGGACTAAGGAAATTTGATGGTACAAAAGTCTAGAAGTTAACCTGGTTGGTTGGTTGGGTTTTTTGTGTGTTGGGGTGGGGTTTTTTTGTGTGTGTGTTGGTTTTTTGTTTGTTTCCTTGGGGTTGTTGTTTTTTTTTTTTGAACAAAGGCATTGAAATTCAAGTCTTTTCTAGATATAAGGTATAAAATTGAGACATGTTTTTCCTTAATAGTTAACTGAGGTGCAATCTAAACAAAATTCTAGAAACCTTGTATTAAATTTATATCTGGCTGATGTGCTTTTTGTTTTTATTTTGTACTATTATATGTTGACAGAAGAGCTTTTATACAAAAATATAACTTTTTAATTACCTTCTTAGTTTATATAAACTTAAAATGCTAAATCTTAGTCTTGATATTAATTTGGTGTCCATATTCAGCTGCTAACATACAGCACATTGATTGCTTTATATGGCCATCTCCAAATGTTTTTATCAACATTCAGAGATGAAACATGGAATCTGATACAATTCTTGTAATCCAGAGGTGATTTATCAGTTGAACGAAAAAAAAGTCCCTCTCCTGGGGGAAGGGCAGGGGGAGAGTCAAAAAAAGGCAAGAAAACTATGTACTCGTCTTACTAGATCTGATTGAGTGCAAACCTTGTGGCTAAAATCCTGTGCATGTAACGGAACAATCATGCTTGAGGGGAGTGCCTGCAACTTTAGCTCTGATGTCTATGCATTATGCATCATGTTTCTAGCATGGCTGCAGTATAAAGATTTAGTATCTTCAGTGGGACGCATACAGAAGACACTCAGTTTTTATTGTGATATGATAATTCACAATCTTATCCTAAAGAATTTGATAGAGGTGTGGTTCAAATGTGATTTGTGTAGATTCCTTTGTGAGTGGTGCTGAAAGCCAGGATGTAATGACTTGTCATAGCACTCTAAGCAACTAGTGTGTTTATTTTTGTTCCTCTAGTATTTCAATTATTTGTGCATTGGTTAATACTGTTTACAATCTGATACAGAAATGACCAAATCTATTAGAAGTTGAGTGCTTTGTATCTAATGTATGCTATTTTAAAAGAACGTTTATTTTCATTCAGTTTGCCATAGAAGAATTTTAACATCTGATAGATGTGACAGAATAGTTGCAATATGAATTAGTTAAAATATTACCTGAATATTACTTAAATAACTCTGTTTTGTTATAGCCGAAAAAGAAAACTAAGACGTTCAATCCTCCAATCCGTAGAAACTGGGAAAGTAATTACTTTGGGATGCCCCTACAGGATCTGGTTACAGCTGAGAAACCAATACCTCTGTTTGTTGAAAAATGCGTGCAATTCATTGAAGATACAGGTAAGATAGGAGAACGGTGGGAGGAAAGACTCCCACTTTGCTTAATGATTAAAGCCTCTCATATTCTGTTTTAAAGTACTTCAGGAATTTTATCCTGGAAATAATTAATTATGGGAAAAGCACATTTATAAACTAGTATGTGTTCTCTAAATTGTTTGCTTAATATTTGATGGACTTCTGTCTTTACTCAAATATTTAATTTCTTTTTGACAATCAATTGAAGTTAAACATATGTTTTCGGTAATTTGGAAAACCTACATCACTTTCAAATGCCAAATGGTTTTTAACCCAGTAGCATTTCAGTCTTAAATGTCTTGCTGTTGCCCCTGTATTTTACCTCACATGTTAAAAAGCTGTGAAATCCACCTTTTCCACCTTTTCCAATTGCAGAAAATGGTTATTGGTGTGGCTAAATTAGTTACCTTGCTTTCTTTATTTTGTTGATAAACCTAGTTTGCATTTTAGCTTCTTACAGAGATGGAAACATTTCTTTTCTAAATGTGTAATTCTACATGAAAAGTGTTAAGCAGTTTGTGTAACTCATAGATTTCCAGTTTAAATTACTAACATCTCTGTGTTTGCACTAAGGTGAAATGTCACAGTGTAGTTTTCTCTTTCTCCTTTCTCCCTCGCTCCCTGGTTGTGTGTTTCTCCTGCTTTCGGCCTGTTTGCTGTGTGATCATGAGACAAGTAGGGTGATCTTGCTTGTCCGATAGAAGGCTACATCTAGGAGTGGGGAGCTGTTTTGAGATTTGGCAGTGACCTGAGGGTGGGATTTTTTTATTGTTGTGTTTGGGTGGTTTTCTTTTTTGTTCTTAAAGATGGAGAGCACTAGTTTTCAATTAGTGTGTAGATCACGCTTGCTCTGAAGTTGCATAAATGCTATATTGATATATTTGAAGCAGAAGAGAGTGTGAAACTGGCTGGAGCTGTAAGTGGAGCAGGACCATCTTTTGATTGCATCTGCAGTTTGATATTGTAAAGTAAAACAGCACCCTTTTTGAATGTTTTCTTAGTTCTGTAATACAATTTTGTCAATAAGATGACAGTACCAAATACATCAAGAGTAAAACTGAAAGGTTTTACTTCTTAAACTCAGTTTTATTGACATCTGTAACAGTATTTGCAGAACTGCTACTACAGGTGGCAAGACTAATAACTGCTTTTGAAGACATATACTGCATTATTGCAGTCAAAAAAAATTAGGTGAAACCTCAGGCACTGATTTTTTGGGAGGCAGAGATGTTACTATAAATCTATCTTTAACCTTTACCTCCTATTGATTCTTAAAGGTAAGAGCTGTATTTTTTTCCCCTCTTACTTTTGTTTTCCCCACCTTTTCCAGAGAAAAATAGGGAAGGAGGAAGGCATGGCAAGGAGTAATAATGGCATAGATAGTCTAATATATGTTTTGTTTGCTACTGTGTGTGTCAAAAAAAAAATTAAAAAAAAATTGAGTGAGTCACTGCCTGAATTTGTGTTCTTTAAAAATAACTACATACAGCTACATAAAACATTCACCAGTAGTGAAGATGAAATGACTTTTTGAAGTGGTTGTAGAATCTAGAAGTAATATTTGAAATTTGAGAATGCTTAACTTTGTAGAATACTTTCAAACAACAAAATCCAGATCTAAAGAAAAATCATACTTGCTTAAAAGTATTGTTGGCTGATGTCTGTTGATTTTGTAGTAAACAAGAGAAAGTCTAATATTTCTCACAAAGGGTTTTTACCAGCCTGTGGGATGAGAGAGAGAACTGTAATAGTGTGGGAACATGATTCATAGTCTTTTTTCCTCATAATCATCAAATAACACAAGCACCCAGAAGATTTAACAGTTTTATTCTCTTCTGGTGACCTGTCTTTGAAGAATAAGATGTTTAGTTAGTCTGCTGCTGTGTTAAAAATATGAGGGGGTCCTCAAAAGTGGTGCCTCAGGAGGTACTGCTTTTCCTTTAGCTGATTTAGTATATGATAGTTCATCCTGGGATGCTGCTGTACAGCTACTGAAAGCTAGAGAATTTTAGTTCTGGCTGTATGTGTAAGGTGGCCAGACACTGTGCCATCTGTGTGCTTTGTTTGTGGCTGTGAAGATTGTCTTGCTGTTTCTGGTAAGCACTTAGTGAAGATGGAACAAAACTTCTGCTTTTTTGTTTGGTTGGGTTTTGCTTTTGTTGGTTTTTCGTTTGTTTTTTGTTTGTGTGTTTTAGTTAGTTTGTTTTGTTGGGTGTGTTTTGGTTTTTTGTTTGCTTGGTAGTGGTTGTTTTTTGTTGGTAGGGTTGGTTTGTTTTTTGGTTTTTTTCCTCATGCTCTGGATTCTTGTGTAAGTAGCTTTGGTCATTCTTTTCAGCTTCCTTGCTTGGCTGTGGGAATTTTATTTTTGGTGTGTATTATTTATATTTTTGAGTTGAAATTCAAATACCTCAGGAATATTAAGCAGTGTTCTGATAGAACATATTTGTAACCTTTGAAACATGAGGATGTTCACTCACAATGCCTTCAAAATCCTGTACTGAGACTCACATCACTGACTTTGAGATAAAATTTCACAAGTATTTTTGGAGATGATCAGCCTGCAGAAGGCAAGTCAGGATCTATTGGCTTCAGGGTAAAGCTGTTGTATCAGCTACTTGGACCTGAGGTGTCACCCAATACTTCAGCTGTCTCTTTGCAAGTCAGTCTTCTATCCAAACTGATAGTGTTTATTATTATTGTCTTTTAAATCAAAAAGTGGAGCCTTTTCCAACTCTTCTAGAATAAGCCTATTCAGTATATTTCTCTTGCAGAGGACATATTTGTTTGGTTTTTCCTTTTAAGGTAACTTCAGACTTCAGCTCCTTCCCTTTGTATTATTACCACGTCATTTGCAGTGAGGTTGAATTGCAAGATTTTTGCAAAAATCTGATCAATCTCAAATTGAAGGGATAATCTTAATTTCTAATGCTCCTTATCTCTGACTCATGAAATTATGCAAGATGGGGCTTCATACCTACTCACCTAAACTGTGACTGAGGCTAGAAAGTACATAGTGTGAAAAACAGTTTCCTCTGCTTTGTTTTGGATGCTTGGGTGAGGACATAACATCAGAAAGTGTCTTTGAATGTTCTTGCTCCTGCTATAAATCTTAAAAAATTGAGCACACGCAGAAAATACCATGAAGTTTTTGTTTTACCACAGTGTTCTGGAATATCCTTATCAAAAAACAAACAAACAAACAAAAAGTCTGCATCAGTATAGCAGGGACAATTTGGAAAAAAAATAAATAGAGGAGATGAAAAGTTCTAGCCTTTTATAAATCAAGATATTTTTCTTTTGAAGGAGCCATATGGATCCTGTCAGAGTAAAGCAAGATCAGTTAGAGATAAGGGTTCCTAAGTCAGGGCCTACAGATATAGTGGGTTTTGTGCGTTCCTGTTTAGTTTTGTATTTTTCAACAAAAGTTTTATTCTGAATTGGTTTAGCTTTATGAAGTCAACTAATTTCTGGTTCTGAAAGGTCATCTAAGGCTTGAATCCCTTTGGACTGGTAGTATTGGAGATAGAAACTGAGGGAACAAGATGGTTAATACTTTGAGCAGGTCTAAACCCAGTGAGCAGTAAGTATGTACCAGTACCTCCCTTTGAGCAACAGTGTGTACTCTGGTGATACTACTAGTACAAAACAGTAATAGCATGTAATGCTTTGTCATGTTGGAACCTTTTGCTTAAAAAAAATGTGTACAATACCATGTAAGATTATCTTGTATATAATAGTACTGTCACATTTGGATAAGGAATGAGGAAAGCTTGGCAAGATATCATAAACTTTGCTTAAGTGTTTACACTTCATTCATGGTCATAGGAAAGCCTTTCTCTATCCAAGCCTTTCATTTTTGAATTCAAATTGAATTTTGAGTTACTATTTGAATTATAGAAAGTCGAGTAATCTTTTGGTTGGTTTTCAGAGCTCTTTCTTGTTGGTTCATTGAACAGAATGATCAAAAGAATTTTTATCTTTCAGGCAAGTAACTTGATAATGGTGAATTATCAAGTTTTCCACTAAATATCTTGGTATAAATGTAAAATGTTTTCAGGAGAACTTTTTGTTTGGAAAGATATCAGTAACTTTTATAGACTATATAAACAGCCTATATAAACACTTTTCTATTGGTAGTGATGTAGCATAATGCATAAACAGCTGATGTTTGTATGCTTTTACATGTCACGGTTTTTGCAAGTTGACATGTAATTTGTTCCTGAGGGCAGCTACTTAAATCCACTTTTTGATATTGGTAGTTATTTTCAGTTACGGGATTCCAAAGGATGCTTTTGATGATACAACTGTTCTGATGTATTTTACTGCTTTCCCCGATGGGTTGAATAGATGGTCATTTTGTTACATCACTTGAAGTGAACCTTTTAAGTGATTGCTTTTCTCCAAACTAGATTTATGGAATAGTATTTAGCAGGGAAACTGGATTTTTGGAAATGTATTTAGCAGGCAAAATAGAGTTCAGTTTTGATTTTTAAGAAAGTTGTTGTGGCTGTTTTTGTATGGAAGTAATGATGCCGTGATGAGATGTGATAGAAAAAAACCCCAACAAAGTAGTAAATAAATAATAATTTTTAAAATCCAATTAGATAGACTATTTTTAGTGCAACACATTTTTTTTCTAAATGTAGGCAGTAGAATTGACAAAATTTTTGAAGCTAAACTCTTTGTTAATAATTAATAATATGAATTTCGAGTTTCTCTAAGAATTATGTAGACAGTAAGGAGGATATTCTGATACTCTTAATAGTTTTGCTTGCGAGTGAGGAATGCAGATTTCTCAAAGCAGTTTTAATGCTTAACTTCAACAAATTGTTGGTAAGACTTGAATTTTATATTGCAATGCCATGTAAAAATATCCATCGAATATGTATTTTTTTTTTAAGGGCAGAAAGTTTACATCTCGATGGCCAGTTTGTAGCTTAAGTATTTTGTAACATTTTTAATATTTTACATGCCATCAGTTTAATTTCAAGTACTGTTTGTGTGCTATTGCACATGTACTGTTCTTGACTACTTTTAACTTTTCCAAACTTATAATAATTTAGGCAAACATTGCTTATGCTAACTGATAATATTATCATATGACTTTTTTTAATATTTCAGATTTTTTTTTCATTAGTGTTTTGGATTTACTTTTTGTATACATCATTATTCATTGGTGAAAAATTAGGTATAAATTATATTTAATTCTGTTTACCAAGTAAGGATGCATCAAATTTGTATTATGAATACTAGCACAGTTTTGCCATTTCATAAATTAAGCTCTTGAGTATATTCAACTCTGATAATAGCACTATTTTAATGGTTTTTTTTCCTTTGGGTTTCCAAACCTTTTAAAAAAAATATTTGTAGAATATTGATATCTGTACTTTAATGACAACAGAAATTTTAAATTCCATACTTTATAGGAAACTGATAGCGTGAATATAACATTAATTCTATATGAAACAAGAAGAAATGGGAGAATAGAAGCTGTTTAGAATAATATGTATTTTCATAATTTAGTTACTTAATTTATGTGAGACAAGGAAAGGAATAAAGAAGGCAGAATAAATTTGACAGAGCCACATCTCCTTTACTGTCTTACATGGTCTCTGTGAAGAGCTATCAGTGAAATTTAAAGTTGTGTACTTGGTATATGTACACAATTATTAATTATTATTAATGCTTTTGGTATTTCTACCTTCTTGTAATGCTGTTACATTTACAGTTTCAGAGGTAATTCAAGGAAAAGAATACTGACTTCTGTGAATTTCTATCTCACTGAAGTTATACCCAGATCTTTTGCACTGACTCGGCCATGAGGCCAGATTTTGACATTGAAACTATAGATAATGCAAAGTCTATCTCCAGAGAATGAGGATTGGGTAGAAATAGGCAAAGAAGATGAGTCAGCAGCACTTTCTGTGGCAGCAAGGCTGGTAAATCATTGAAATACATTCATAGTGGCTGCAAAATTCTGGTCCAAGATGGATTATCTCTTTCTTTATTCAAAGGGCTTGGGAGAATTTGAGGCTTTTGAGTCCATTCTGCTGGATAGAGAGACCAGAATGGGATAAGAGTGTCCATCCTGTTTGGCCTCGTGTATGAAACATGATATTCTGAGGGTAGTTTCATGAGAACCAGTGTAACAGACAGTAAGATCCTCTCCTGCTGTGTGCTTCTGCCACTTTTCATTTTGGGCACTTGTCAGATGTCTCTGAATCAGTGGAGTTCACTGTCTTGGAAAGTTGCATCAGCAAAAATGGACAAGGTCCTGCTGTTTCTTATTACAGCTGGTAAGGTAAGGGTCAAATATGTGTCAAAACGAGTGCAAGGCAGGGAGCAGGACTGTACAGCTAGGAGCAAGGGTTAGACCATCTTTTTCAGTCATAATAATCAGTTAAGTTGACTCAACTGCCCATGAATCTATGTGTTTAGCAAAAATAATACATAGGCCATGGTTCTGTTACTCTTGATTCTGGTTAGATACAGTAACAATAGAATTAAGTAGCCCCACAGTACATTTTTTACTTTCATCAAGTTTGTGAGTGATCCTAGAGTGGGTGGTGTGGATAATGTATTCAAGGCCAGAGCTTCTGTTCAGGGGAATGTAGACAAGCTGGAGCAATGGGACAATAGGAACCTGATGGAATTCAGCTAGGACAAATGCCAAGTCCTGCAACTAGAATTTCAAGGACTAAACCCCTGCAGTGGTACATGCTGAGGACTTGACTGGCTGGATAGCAATGCTGCTGAAAAGGATCTAAGAGTTTTGGTGGAAAATGGGCTAAGCATGCATGAGTCAGTAGTGCAGCCTGCCTTCCATATGGAACTGTCCAACAGAAGGGTAGGCACTATACCAACAGAAGTGATTATTTGTTTTCACTCTGTTCTTGTTAGATATGTGAAATACTAGAAGAACAGTGTTGACAGTTGAGTCTAGAAGAAGAGGGTATGGAGCGTGAGCTCCAGACCTGTGAGGTTTTTCAGCTTGGAGAGGGAAAGATTGAGGAGATATCCAAAAGTGGCTTCCCAGACCTATGACGTGGTTACTGAGAAGATGCAGCCTGGCTAAATTACTGAAGTACATGTCAGGAGGATTAGAGACAATGATCATTAAAATGTGAGGTTTCAACTAGAAAGAAAAGAAATACTCTTGCTCTGAGGATTATTTAAGCACAGGTTGAGGCGGGCTCCTTGTCCTTGGAGGTATTCAAGATCAGATTTAGATAAGCAACCCAGTCTGAATTCAGCATTGACCTTTGTTTGAGCAGGAGGTTGGACTAGATGACCTCTTGAGGATCCCTGATGTGATCACTTCAAAACTGGCATAGAATAGGTTTCAGTAGTTAAGAACCTGTACACCATTTTGTGTTTTGCAGTTTTGGAATTAATCAGCACAGAAAACACTCCGTCCAAACTCAAGAGGAGGGGAAAACAGGCATTAGTTATTTCTCCTAATGGAAGACTGACAACCAGGCAGATGGAGGAGGAGAACATGTGTTAATTTATTAGTGTGTGAGAATCACTGAAAACTGTAAACAAATACATTTTGAAATATTCATAAACACATGTTGTGCACTTGAACTGTATGGCTAATTAAGGTATTTCTTCAAAGGAAACATCACTGGAATTACGTAGAGTTCCTAAACAGTGCAGATAGGACCAAGATGTCATTATCTTTCACAGAGTACTTAACAGTACTTCCACTGCTCCTCTAGCTTCTTCCAGACCCCAAGTGACTGAACAGCTAATATGCCTGGAAAATTAGAGCATCTTCAGATATCACCTGTTTTTAACAAAGTAAAGAATGCATCGGCCTTTTCCAAGGCATGTTTGTCATGTCACATTAATTGAAGTATTTTATTTATATAGCTGTTGTGGTGGAGAAAAGTTCAATTGGACACTGCAGGGGAAGGAGTTAAACTGGGGAAAGATGGACTTCCTGTGATTAGGTGGCATGCATTCAGAAATACAGGCGGAACAGTGATGGTGGAACCTGGCTACAGATATCAAGCTGGCATATCCTGTGTGATTTCTCAGCAGGCTAAATACTAGTGTAGCTGTTGCCACTCGGGAAAAGGCTTTAAAGTCATCATAGACAGCTGTCTGAAAACTTCAACTCTGAGTACTTGTATCAAGCAGGCAAAACGAATTAAAAGAATTATGAGAGTGTGTGATACGGGGAAAAGTCATGCTATTATGTAATTGCATGTTATGCACACATTTTCAGATTTAAAATTCGGATCAGCTTGTCTTAGAGTAGAAAAGAATTGGAAAAGACACTGCATATAACAATAATAGTAACTCTTGCATAAAGAGGGACTGAATTGATTAGCATAGGAAATTTGTGAGGAAGGGAAATTATATAAATTTTAAAAACTGATGCTGGGGAAGAGTAGAGAAGTTGCTGCTGCTTGTTAATCAAGAAAAAAATGTTTCATGAAACTTGAGGTACTGAGCATAAACCCAGTGTGCTTTCGTGATGTATATTCCTGAATTACAAGTAAATGACTTGAAGGGATTTGAATGAATTAGTGAAGGATAAATCCCCAGGTGGGTCTGCAAAAGGCTATGTAGGCCCATCTGCTAGGTTTTTTTCCCTCCTTTTCTTTCTCTAGACCCTCCCCCCCCCGAAACTCTTCCTACCTTGCGCTTGAAGCATGTACTACTTATTGGTGGGGAAACAGGATATTGTACCAGGTGGACTTTGGTCTGCCCTTGTGCTGAAGTTAGTATGTTCTATGGTGGAACCAAGAGCTGTGACATATATTGGTGCCTAGGAATCAAAGTGTCCTACAAACTTAAGTATGCATATAGGTGCAGATCTACCTTGCTCATTTTCTTCAAAATACTTTGAACCCCATGTGAAGTTCCAGTTCCAGATGGGATGGAACCTTGATCACAACAAGTAGCAGAAAAGGAGGCAGGAGAAGAGAACTTATTAGGCACTAGGAGGAAAGAATAGCCTATACAAAGGAGATGAGCTCTAAGTTAACAGAGGCTATTGTGATGTGAAATAAGGATGATAAGAATTCTTTAAACCTAATGTTGCGCTAAAGCTAGCAGGAGAGAGAAGCAAATAAATCCGATGATTCTTATATAAAATATTACAACAGATGTTGTGTCCAGTAAGGATATTGTGAAAATGGCAGCTGAACCTGAAGTGAAGCAGGGTAAGAACATAGATAGGAATTCTGAAAAAGACAATGGGGTTACAGATGTAGGAACTGAATTTTCAAAAAGCTATCATGAAAAAATTAATGTTGCATGCTTCCCCCCCCCCCTTCAACATGGATATATGTTATAGATACACAAGAAGTCTAAAAGCTAAAACTAGTGAACTAGTGTCTTATACCTGATGAAGATCTTGATGTAACAAGCATTGCAGAGACCTGGTTGGATAATGAAAAACAATAGAGGAACCTGAAGCATTACTTTCAGACTTTTTAGCTGTGTATATGAAGACAAGCAGATTAAACTTGTCTCCTTGTGTGCCTTAGAGAAACAATACAATGACAATTGACCAACCGTTTCATGAAGTGTTACTTTCTAGAATATACAAGTAAGAAAAACTATATTTGCTTGAGGAATTTAAAAGGCAAGTGGAGTTAGCTTAATTCCGAATTGCCGCACCTAGCTGTTTTTGGAAGATGCCTAAGTTCAGTAGGCATCTTCCTTGTTTAACCTGAAAATGTTCTGAAATACTGTAAGCTGCCTTGCTATGTTTCTCAGAGCTATATTTGAGCAAAAAGGTATGTGATGAGATAGGAAACATGCAAACAAAATGAACCACAGATAGTGCAACAGAGTATCTCTGTCTCCAGAGCAGCCTAGTTCAAGTATTGAAGGTTTAAACACTCCTACTAAACAGTGAGTGCTTTAGACTTCTCAGAAAATGCTATTACAGCACATTCAGTTCCTTTTGTGCAGAAAGAAATTGAACAGTAGCTGGATAAAACAGCAGAATACCCTGGGGCTGTAGGGTTTCCAACCGAGAAATCTCCGTACTCAACAAAGAGAATCTTGATCTTGTTCTTATCTACCAGTGATTTTTATTTTATTTTATTTTATTTCTTTCTTTATTTACAACTTCTGAAAGAGGAATGCATAGTATTTCTTTCTGTGATAACGTGTATCACATTTGGAGCATTCTTTGAAAGACAGGTTTAGAAACTCCTTCCAGCTGTGGAAACCACTGAATCAGCGACACTACTTTTTGCCCTGTGCCACAAAATTATACCTCCTGGTGCTTCTTGAGGATGTCAGTGAATTAGGCTCAGGTTTTTTGAAAGGACTGTTTAGGTGTGTATTTACAAGAGAGAACTCTCGGCTATGGATTTAGAAAGCTAAACAGCAGGTATAAAAGTCTGTTGAAGAAAAGCTTACTAGAATAGTAAGAAATGAGTTAGAAGGGTTGATATCAAATTAATTGGTATAAATTACCATCAGTATGAAGCAATTAAGTGCTTTCTGTACTTTGAGCATTGTAACAGGATTCCTAGTATTTCTTGGTAACTTAAAAGGCACACTTGGTGATTCTGATATGACAGAGGAATTATGTATTGATCTGATAATATAAAATGCATTCAGTTACTGAGCTGTGATGGTAAAAAGTGATTTCTTAAAGCTCTAAATGTTGTGAATTTTAAAATAAAACCATGTACTGTTACGGAAGTCTAGCATATAGATAATTTTGCACACATGAAGGTAACCTGGTGAATTATGGAACTACAAACTGCACGGGTGCCTTAATGGCTTCTAAATTAACAAAGAAAAAGATCCCGGGTAATGTGTCATTAGCCTGATGGATGCTTTCATTCAGACAGTAGCTGTGGGGAAAAAAAACCCTAGCAATGTGACAGGAGGAAGCATGACCACTGGAGTGGAGTTATCAAGTGTGTGTGTATGCCTAATAAAGGTGGGGGTTTTTTTAATGTTGTTTACCTAAAATGGCTACTGTAATTATGTTGACTCCATAACACACAGTAAAAGAAAATAATAATGAGAAGCCTGGAGAACTTCTGCTTCCTAAGACCTTTTCATCTTTCCTGTCTTCACCAGCCCCTTAAAGAGAAACTTGTAAATGACATGACAATTTACCTTAGAAAAGTAGTGAGGAGAAATGGAATCAAAGTTTATAAAATGGTATAAGGAAAAGCATATTAGAATATTAAGTCCTTGTCTCATACAGGAGTGTGTTACACCATGAGAAAAATCAGGAATTGATTAAAAACATTTGCTTTTTCTGTATTTTATTCATGTGTTACTCCTTTCCATAGCAAGTTTTTAAGCCCAAATTGTGAGGAGTTGTAAAGAATTTTCGTTTCTATAGGTACTAAACCCCAGAATGAAGGTTTTTGATGGTTAAAAAAAAGACATAAATAACAACAATCTAGTAGCAATGAGGAGGAGAATCACTTTGGCTAAATTATTCCACAAACTCTTGCAGTCAGGTTCTTGTTATCCTACAGTATAGTTTCCTGTGATTCATATTAAGTGGAAGAGTGGACTCAATAGGCAACTGGTATTTTGTGTTTTGGTAGTACTATATAACTGTAGTGGTTAACATGTTACTTTTTAAGATTTATGTTGCTCCTTTTAGTTTCTGAATTAGTAATTATGACGGGCTGTGTTTTTCTGTATAGTATATAAACTTGGGTTTGAATATTTATTTTTTTTCTTCCCCTTCTAAGGATTATGTACTGAAGGCCTGTACCGTGTTAGTGGGAATAAAACAGATCAAGACAACATTCAGAAACAGTTTGATCAAGGTAATGCCAGATTTTATTATTTAAAGCCAAAATAGAACTTGAATTCTCCACGGATTTATCACAGTGCAATATAAAAGGGTTGCACTTTCAAACTGACTTACATAACACTGAGTACTTAATGCTCTGGTAGGTTGTATTTGTTTTGTCCAGGTTATTACCAGTGAAGCTGGTATAAATAAAGATGGGATAGAATCTTGTTGCAGCTGGCTTTAAGTGCTGTTGAAATATTTTCCATTTGGTATTCAAGTGTTAAGAGTTTAAATGCAGTCCTAGCTGCTCCTTGAGTTAATAGCTCATCAGTCGTAGGCATTAAGGCATTCAATTCCCCCTCTTATCCCCCCTCATATATTACTAAATATAGTACTTCTTGATACCTCTTTTATTGAAATCTCTCTTGAATAATATGGATTAACAATTAAATCTTGACAATAAATTTTCAACACAACATTTCTCATGATACTATATATACTGGATTATGCTGTTCACTTGTATGTGAAAAAAGAGGGTCAGCATTTTTTTCCTTCTGTTTTCTCATTTAATTTATAATAACAATAAATTTAATTAATTTGATATTTTGAAATTAAAACACTTAAAAGTTTGTGGCTATTAATTAGAAGATGACCCTGTGAAAAATAGTAAAATTCTTCCTGAGATGATTAGGAAAATAAATGTACTTGTTTTTTATGCCTCACCATGCTGTTTCAGATAATCTGAGTATAATGCTAGATTTTCTTCAGTCACGTTATTAAAGCAGGTTTCAGAGTTTCAGGTAGAATGGATTTCTGAAGAGTAAACTTATCATTTTCAACATTTCAGTTTTTAAAAACATGATGTTCTGAGGTTTATGGTGCTTCCACCTCCAGCCTCCTTTTAAAATCGTGTGGAATAACTTTTTTCTTATATATATATACATATCTTTGTAGAAAACATTTCTAACGCTTGTA
>JAAGNO010000223.1:41596-74132 GCA_033439905.1 Ceryle rudis
TACCTGGCAAGTTTAACATATTAGATGTTCATGTGAATGTCTACCTTCTCCCAAATCTTTATGGAACTTCAGTAGAAATAAATCTTACTGATACATCCAAGTCATAACATTTGCAAGCAGAAGAAAATCTAACAAGAAATTACCCTGTCACATTGTTAGTTGTTATTCTGCAAGCCTACACTGAGCTAATCAAGTAATTCTTTGCTCTTCAACATAGATGAAGAATTCTGCTTAAATTCAGAAATATATTTCTATGTTTAGGTATTTACCTCTAATAATAACAAAGTTATTCTATGCAATATTTATGCAGATAGTGAGAAAGTATTTGATAAAATTCCTCACGTTTTCTCTGCGGGCATCTTACCTGTACTATTTTACAAGGAAGAAGACTTAGCAACACTTTATTCAGTATGTCTTTCTAGATGTGTCAGAAAATGTCACTTATTTCTATAGAAATCATGGATAAGACAGAACGGCTACACGAGTTAAAAGAAATTGTGAAGAAATTCCACCCAGTGAACTATGATGTCTTCAGATATGTAATAACGCATCTAAACAGGTTTAGTATTTTTTATTAAAATTTTGTTTAATTTGTAACAATGAATGGAGCTACTAGAGTTGAAAATTTGGTGCTGCACTGCTCATCTGTTAGTACAAATGTGGAAAGTGAAACTAAGAATTAGAGGTTCTGAGAACAGATTTTATTGATGTATAAATATCCTGACATCTTCGCTACTATAAACTTGTAAGAATGATTGGTGTACTTAAGAAAAAGTTTTGAAACAATAACTACTCACCACAGTTATAAATCTCTTCCTTTCTTTTTTTTTTGAATTAGCTATTGAAATTAGACTAATATACATTTCAAGGGACCTCAAAGTCATTTGGCCTAAACCCCTACCCCTTACAGAAGGACAAACTTCAATCAGAATCTAAAATGTAGCACCTAGAACCTCTGCTGAATAAGTAAAATGTAGAACAAAGCTATAAGTAACAGTAAATTGGTTACACTTGCTTCCTAAATCTTGCCTCGTGCATGGAAATTATTTTCTCTTTAAAAATTATTTCTCTATTTACTGAAATAATTTGATGTTAGTAGATGTAAACTACCTCATAATCTGACCCTTTATGTGCAAAGTGTACAATATTCAGTTATAAAAAAAGAGGAAGAAAGACTAGCTTACTCATGGTTTTTTCATCTAAAATGTGATTATTCTCTGAAATACACGGAATGAGATTAGCTGTGTTATTAAAAAAAAATTGCCAAAGCTAAAATAACTTTTTTCTTTTAAGAAAAATCTTTGTTATCCCATTAACAGTCACTTAAAAATTAGCTTGTGATGTTTTCTGTATATTTAGACAGTCACAGAATTGTTGAGGTTGTAAGGGACCTTTTGGAGTTTGTGTGGTGGTGTGTTGTTTTTGTTGTTTGGGGTTTTTTTAGTTCAATCCCATTGTTTTGGCAGAGTCAATTAGAACAGATTGCACAGAGCAGTGTCCTGTTGGGTTTTCAGTATCTCCAAGGAGTGACATTCCACAGTCTCTCTGGGTAACCTGTGCTAGTGCTCGATCACCCTCATGGTAAAAAAAAAAAAAAAAAAAATTTTCTTAAACTTAGCCAGAATTTCCTGTGTGTTTGTGCTTGATGCTTTTTGACCTGTCACTGGACACCACTCAGGGGAGTCTCAATCCATCTTCTTTATACCCTCCTATCAGATATTTAAAAGCAATGGTAAGATTGACTGTGAGCTTTCCCAGGCTGAGTAGCCCACGCTTTCTCAGTCTTTCTTCATTTGAGAAATCTTTGGTCATTTAATGACCTGTGTGTCCCTTCACTGGGCTTTCTTCGGTATATCCATGTGTCTGATGTTCTGGAGAGCTCACAGATGGACTCTGTAGTCTAGATGTGGCCTTTGCAGTGCTGAGTAGAGGGGAAAGATGCCCTCCCTAGACCTGCTGTCAGCACTCCTAATGCCACCTGGATAGGGTTGGGCGCCTTTGCCATGGAGTCGCATTGCTGGCTCATGTTCAATTTGTTGTCCACCAGGACTTCCAGGTCCTTCTCTGCAGTGGTGCTTCCCAGACAGACAATTTTGTATATATACACCAACAAGCTTTTCATGACGTTTTAAGCTGTTAAATTGTTCCAGTAGAGTGTGAGCTTGTGTGTGTGGTTTATGCAGGTATTTGTAATGATCTAACTGGGTGTGTAATACGGGGGAAGAACTTTTAACTTCTGTATTTAGTCAACAGAGAATATGTAGGTGCTCTCTATTGCAGTTCAGAAAGAGTGGAGGAGTGGCAACTTCTGAATTCTCAAGTCTTCAGCTGGTCACCTATTTGCATAGCACAGCTGTATCTATAGTGTCAAGTACCTGGATTGCTGCAAGTGAAAGAGCTAAATATAATTAAAACCCCCCAAACTGAATAGGTTCTAATGTATGCATATCTACAGAGAAATGAAATATATTAATCAAATAACTTACTAGAGAATGTAAGTGACATACACTGGCCTTTGCTCTCCAGCCCAATCTTTTTTGATGATGCCTGATACACATTGTGGGTTGCTAGTAACAAAACAATCTTTTCTTAAGTAAGAAAGGCTGTAATTTTTTTTCTCATTTGCAGTGCCAGGCAGTTGCATTCCATTCAGGAAAACTGCTTGAGTGTAAGCAATTGCATATATAGAGAGAGAGTAGATACATATATACATAGGTGAATATAGGATCTTAAAGGGGACTTGTAACTAAATTCTTTACAGTTCATATTTAAGAGACTAATTTGTAGTAAAACACAGCTAGTAAATAATTAAAATGGAAATGTTGTTGAACAAATGTATTGCTCATTAAATGAGCTAAAACACTCTTCTACATGATGGAAGAGTTCTCTCCTCATCACAACCTGGTATTTTAAATGTTTTGCTTTTACATCATATGTTATTAGAGTAAGACATACAGTATTGTTAACAGTGGTTGATGATTGACACTACTTTGATGTGTCCACAAGCATTGGACCTGGCTATTGAAACAAAAACCACAAGTATTATTATCTAGATGAGTTTGGTATTGAAATATGAGAGGCCAATAACCAGGAGAATATAATGGAAACAGTGAGGTGATTTTTTTTTTTTTTTTCTTTAGTAGGATAAGCACCTTTCAGAGTATACTAGTTGTCAAATTGCAGTTGATTAACTGTAAGTCGAAGTGAGTTTTAAAGATGGAGTTGAAACCGGACAGTGTTGGATTGGTATTGGCTTTTTTTTATATCAGTTGTGGTTCTTTGATAATGGCTCCCTTTATACATAAGGGCTCATACAGCATAATATGCTTCTGAAGTCTGGGAAAAGATAGGTGTACAGCTTTTAAAGTCTGATCACAGAGTGGGTTTACAGCCTGAAGTTCTTGAAGAGTTTGCAGCAGAGGAAGGTGGCAGGATCAAGAGAAACAGCCTCTTCATTTTTCATTTTGAGTGAACATAAAAGGAGGTGAATTGGCTAAGGAAGAGGCTAAGCAGTTCTGGGAAGATTCTGAAGTAGTTGTTGGAGGTTTGTTTGGAGATGGCATACAGCTTGGTAGGGTTTTGTTTACCCTTAGAAAGGACAAAGGTAAAGTTGAAACACAGGAAAGAATAAAGTTGATCGTTCGTTATGTTTAATGTAGTTGTGAGCAGCAACTGAGAAAGAGGCACAATGCTCTTCTCTTTTCCTCACTTCTAGCCGTACGTTCTCACTCCTACTCCTATTGGATCTAATGATTATGTAGCTTCAGCATGTTCTAATGGAAAACAGAAATAGGGGAAACAATTTTCTGTAGGATACACTACCTGATCTCAGACACCCTGTGGTCTGATGCCAGAAACTTGGTGAAGAGGGAGAAGGAAGAGAGGGGAAGAATGAAACTTCACCCAAGTCCACAGCAGCAGGAGTCTACAACTAGATCAGATTAGATTAAATAAACAGTATGAGTCAGAAAGCAGTGAACTCATGACAAGGAAGGAGGGGAAAAAAAGATGCGTGAGAAGACCACACCATCAAATCCTAGAGGTGCTTAAGGATGTTGGAGGGTATATGTGTTAGCCTGTGCAACTGAAGAAGCCCCTTGGATGATTTTTATACTTGGAGCAAAAATTACGGGAAAAATAGCAGTTTCTGCAAAACAGGTAATCTGGCTTTTATTCCGGTTTTATTAAATGGCAGGTGCTGTTTTTCCCCTGGTTTTGTAACTTAACCTTGTTGTAGTTTGTTCTCTAATGAAACACCTTTACAGAGTCTGCAATCCCTTTTTGTGGTTTTCATTGTTCTTAGTTTAGGGAAAAGATACAGACAGTTCTGAATCAAAACTCTGACAGATTCATTGTTCCATCACGATGTCTTACACTTAGATTTTTTTTTTTTTCAATTATTGGTAAATCTCACACATTGTTCTATCTCTAGAGTATAGTTTAGGATGAATTAATGAACAGAGGAATTTGGTATAGGAAGAAAACTTTTTAACAAAAATGCTAAGCTAAATGTAAGCTTACATTTATTTAATCCTTAAATGAAGTTAAAATGTAATTCTTTTAGGAATGAGATTATGAATATACCATCAGATATAGTATCCAAATATCTTTCGGGCCAAAATTATTCAAAACATAGCGAGAGGCAATATTTGTGTACCTTCACACCGTTTGGAATAAGTAATGCACATGCTAAAATGAAAGTCTACCCTTTATAGTTACCATTATACATGCATTGTAAATTAGTGAAAATATTTTCTTATAGCACTAATTCTAATGTTTACTGTGGTTTTCACAGCTTCTGAATCTATGGACTACAGGCAGCTGTCAGAAATTCTTGCAATCTGCTCTTGCTAATCATCAAAATTGTAACTGACAAGTTGTTGAAGTTTTATTATCCGCCTATTTCTGCAGGACAACTGTAGCTTAGTTACCTTTGTGTTGTCTAGTGTAATATAGGTATTGCACGTTCCTAGCTAAGTGAATGTCTTAGGGGTTTCTCCGAGTTATTAACATGATTTTTCATGTATCTCTTACTAACCACTTCTAGATAAAATCGGGATATTTTTAGAAAACAAAATATCCTGTCTCTTTTTTCTTTTTACTATGAAAAGCAGTGCATTTTTTTCTGAGGAGGCATTTAATTGTAGATGATCATTTGGTAACAGGATAGGTTTGTGGTGTTTTGGTTTTGTTTTTTGTGTGGTTTGGTTTGGTTTGTTTTTTTTGGTTGTTTTCTTGGGGGTTTTTTTTGGTAGTAAAATTGTAATGATGAATGTAGATCATGAGTGGTCTAAATCATGATCTAAATCCGTTTCAGCCCCATCTTAAAAGCAGGAAACTTCTAGGAAGAGAAATGCAGTGGGAAACCTCTGCATTAAAATTGAAAAAGAAAACTAAATTAATGTGTGTTGATATTAGGAAAATTTCCCTGATGGTGTTTTTTACAGCTTACCCAAATGCTATTGCTGGCCAGTATGAAAAAATCTGTGTAAGTGTGCTTTAATCAGCACTTAACTTTGGGGGGTTTCTGTTTATTTTTAACACTATCTAATGTGATGCCTTTTTCTTTCAGTGCCATAGATGTTAGTTAATATCTGACTGTCCTACAGTAAGAAGCCATTTCTGTATTTTTTTTCTAGATGTTTTAACGGACAAAACTTTCTTTTTATGAAACCCTGTAGCTGGTTGAGAAATTGAGATTGTTTATTGTTATAATTTCAAATAGTTGGTGGAATGTTGAACTTCTTTCTTGATTAAAAGCTTAAGCAGATTTATATTTCTTAGCTATCTGAATCTGGAAAAGTCATGGTTTCTAAATTTTTCTTCTGCATAATCTGTTAAAAACCAGGAACAATTGTTTTAATGGTTAGTTGGAGGAAATTAACAAAGATCTTGAGATTGTTTAATACTGCTTGTAGTTAGAGTGCTATGAAAATATTTGTAGTTGATTGCATAATGGGCTTAATTAATTCTATGCATGTCATTCTTATTTCAGGGTTAGTCAGCAATGTAAAACCAACTTTATGACTGCTGATAACTTATCAATTTGTTTCTGGCCTACTTTGATGAGACCTGATTTTGAAAACAGAGAGTTTCTTTCTACCACCAAAATCCACCAGTCGGTTATAGAGACCTTCATTCAACAGTGTCAATTTTTCTTTTACAATGGAGAGATTGTAGAAGCACCTAACCCAGTGGCATGTCAGCCACTGCCTTCCAACGCAGTGCAGATGGTGGAACCAATGGTACCTCTTCAGTTACCACCACCGTTGCAGCCTCAGCTGATACAGTCGCAATTACCAGCAGACCCTCTTGGTATTATATAAACAGAAGATGATTGCAGGCAGCCTGGCACTGGACAATAAAGACAAGCTATAGACATGCATGTTTCAGGATACAGTAATGTACTTCATATTTATGAAAAATAATTCCCATCCAGCTGATTGGACATCTTTTTGTTCTATCCCGTACTGTGTTCCTCATTTGTACACACTGCAGGTAAAAACTATGTGATAAGCATGACTGGAGAGGTTTAATTTTTAAAAGCAAAAATAGCTATAAAGTACAAAGCTGCTGCTGCATGATACCTTATTGCAATCACTATATCATTCCTGTGACGATTTGTCACAATATATTGTGAATAAAATTTTTCTATAGAAATTTAATGATTTAAAAAATTACATTTATGAAACATTCAATGCTTACAGCCTGCTTTATGGCTGTTTTTGTTATTTAACATGCTATTTTTGACAATTTTATTCACATTCAAGCATTCTGTGTAAACAACTAAATCCCAGCTATAGTTTATTTTGTTAAGCTCCTGGCTACTTATTGAGGGTATGCTTAGGATGGTTTATAGAAGAATGCAAAATGCACTGTTGAGAATTTTACGATCCCTCACCATCCATCTTTACTTGTAAGTAAACCTGTGGACAGTTTAAGGGTGGGTGAACCTGCTTATTATTTCTTACAGCACAATACCAAGGACATGCTTGTTGTAAAAGTGAGTTTGAAATATTGTACAAAGATTTTGATGTTGCCTACTTATTTCTCTATGTTCCATTACTGAACTAAACATTTTGTAAAACTGTTAATTCTGTAAACAGATGCATGTTTTAAAAGATCATTCATGGTCTTGTAAACTTAATCTAATATATTTTAGATATTTTAATTTTTCCCACTTGGGAATACATGTAGTGTTTAGAAAATAGTTCATGACATTTTCATATAAGGTTATATAACTTTTCATACATAAACATGAATTTTGTTGTAGTAAAATTCTCTAAACCAAACAATGTTTTAATCTAGGACTTCAATTAATCTATTCTTTAAATCTATTTTTATGTGACCCTTTAAAGATATACAAAAATGCATTGCTAATACATAGCAATAAATACTTTGGGTACTGACACTTAACCTCTTTGGAGTGTGTATATATAAAATCACATAAACTTGTATTCATTTTTTTTTTTTTCCCTGTGGTATGTTGTACTAAAAATTCAAATGTCTGATTTTTATTTTTTTTCACCATTTTCTTAAATTATCTTATTTTTTTTCCTTATTTTACTTCTACATTGGTACCAATTTTGCTGTAAAAGAATGCTGCTTAATTTAAACAAATCTTTTGGTTAAATATTTTGTTAGTGGTAAAAAATTTAGAAGGTTACAAATTGTAGCAAAGGGGAGACCATAGATAAACACTACCTGTGAGACTTTTCATAGCAGCTTTTTTCCTTTCATGCTCCAAATATACCTTTTTAGGTCTGCAAAGAAGAAAACAGTTTTGTCTCATTCAGCTGCTAGAATGTTTTGTGTAGTTTAAAAAAAAAAAAAAAAAAAAGCTTTATGATGGTCACTGTTGTAATCTTCACTTATAACAAGATTTAAGATCGTCTTGTATGTATTATAGTAAATAGATGATTTTTGAGAATTAAGGCTTTTAAGAGTTTGATTTGCTCCATTTTCCCAAAATAAAAATTGCCTTTCCCACTTATGTCCTAGGTATTGTACTTCTAATTATGACTTGGATTATCGTTCTAGATTACTATGATACCATGAACCCGGCTGCTGTTTGAAGTACATGTATATTATAAATTATCTTGATATTGTGTTATATTCTTGCAAGTAATTATCTTTTCTAAGAAAACATAAACAAAAACGAAAACTCAACCCTATTCTTATTGCAAAGCACACAGGAATTAATAGTACAATAAAGTCTGTCCTGTAAATTGTAGTATTCTTAACTTGTTCTACTTTACCTGTTGTCTATATAGCTTTTATTTATAGTTGTCAGTCTAATCTTGGCACGTTTAGCAAAGAAAATGAAACTTCATGAGTTTTATAAACTGTTTCTAGGTTGCTAAAGAATTTATTTTTCTACTGTATATGGTATAGACAAAGCACCACCTGTACAGGAAACAAGTCTATTTCTAATAGAAGTAAGCTTAAAAATAAATGCCAGTCATATCCATATTTAAAAGTTCTATCTATAAAGTATCTCCAGTCTTTGTAATGTGAAATGCATTTTAAACTTTCTACAAGTTCCGAGGTGTTTGCCATAATATTTAACTAACCTTTAAATACTAATTTCTAGAAGAATTTACATTCCATTTCATGATGTTCTTTCATGTTGAACTTGTGATCTGAAGTATTTGCAGTATCATTTATTTCTTGTGTAATCTTAATGATTTTTAAAAATCTTAACATTTATATTTGGCCAAATAAGAAAGTGTTATTATATTTACTGGATAAAACATAAAAAGAAATAATAAGCAAGCATGGCATGTGACACTTGATTGTCACATGGAAGAGTCCCTGCATACCGTTTGCATTATAGAAGTGTTACATGCAGGAATGTGGATATGTGTGTATGTGTAATATATACACTCGGATATTTTTTTGTGTGCTTATGTACATAAGCACATGTGCACAGACTTGCATGCACATATACCCACATAGTAAAGTTTTTTAAAGATACCAGAAATTATACCATCGTTATTAAAGATTTATGGTAGAGCTTTCTCTATTCTTATTTTTATTAGTGCTATAAAGTGAGGAAGCATGTGATTATATACAGAATCCTCATACTTTGGCTCATGTAGTCCCTTCTAGTTTTAATGAAAATCCAAACGATAATAACTATATTTTTAATGTGAGCATTTTTACAGTAATATCTATCTTGATAAAGATACAAATGTATATTATTTTTGGTTGAGCATCTCAGTGACACTTTACGGAGTAGTTTGTCTTTTTTATGTAATATTGGTATGGACATACTGCAGTGTATTGTTTTTCAATGTTTTAGCAATTTTGGAATCCCAGACCTGAGTTACAAAAGTGCCATTTTAAGTAATGTTTAACAAAAATTCCTTACCCTCCAGGATCTTGCGGAATTTTAACACATATAGTGTAAATAGATCACAGATGTCAACTTAAATGAAAAGAAACTTTTCTGTTGTTGTATGTTTTCTGCATTATTTGAATCCTGGTTGCTAGGAAATTATAGATGTTTATTTTTAGTTGCTGGAGTTTAGCTTCCATTATTTATGATAAATACAAAAAAAAATACAGATAAATACAGAAAACCTATCAATGAAAATGAAAAAAATTGGCCTTAGTTTAAGCGCTTATTTCAGGTTTTTTTGGTAATTGTGATGCTGTTTGTCAACTGAAAAAATTACATATCTAAAAATTTTTTACAGTAAAAATTTTGCTTTGTTTATAATGTAATCTTTTGTTGCTACATCAGCAGAATACTGCAGTGAATTAAATATCAGTGAAGCTTATTCTGTATAAAAGATGCAACGAATAAAATACTAAGATGCTTACTGTGTATAATGTTCAGTTTAGTTGCCTACTAAATTTTTAAAGGCAAAAGCACCCTGTCTTTCACATACATAGAGGTGAAATTTATCAGTAAATCTTGCTAAACTGAGTGCGCCAATTGTTTAAGGCGTTCTTGGGGTGGGGGAGGGAATCCTTTCTTCTTGCATTTGATACGTCTTTTAAACTGCTGGATTTTGGAAGTGATTCTCGCGATGGTGAGCTCTTGTCTGTAGGTAATGCCACCCCCCCAAGATGGGTACTTTCCTACCCTAGGGAGCAGACCTCGAATGTGACAGAATGTGAGGCATTCTGTTTAACTGGGCAGCGCATGTGAAATTCTGTGGCTCGTGTGACCTCTTACATTTTTCGCCTGGTTGAGCTGCTCAGCAAGAAAGGCTGTGCCTATGCAGATCAGTTTGTCAGATTTCTACCTTGCTAAAGGAATGAGTGTCTTAAATTTAATTTTCCTATGGAATTTTTAAAACAAATAAAAACTCTGGGTTTTGAAGTCAGCTTTAAATTTTCTAAGTTGTACATTATCGGTCATAATTCTGCTAAATACATGGGATAAATCCAACTTTGATAATAGTACTGCTTTTAGTTCTTGTGCATGCGATATCTATGCTTAGTTTGTTTCTTCAGAGCATCTTAAGTCACATGGCTGATGCAGAAATAACTGAAAAAGCTTCCTGACAGCCTTCAAATCTGAATGCTGTTCAGGTTTTATTATGTATCTTAACACTTTCAGGTACTGTAGCACTTTAATCTCAAATAGTATGTGTCTTACCTATAATTTACTCAGTGTTCAAATCTCAGTTTTTTTGATTGCTGTATCAAAAACCATCTCTGGTGAATCTGTAGCATAGAGCTGCATTAAGGTTCTACAGCAGACCACAAGTTTCAGATGAATTGCTGCCCTAGAGAGCCAAAGTGTAACAGTGTTCACTTATCTCAGATTCGATCCTTCAACTAATTCATAGTTTCCATGGAATCAGAAGGGATGAATTTAATCTGTCATCATAGCTAGAGAAAGCGAACGCTTCCTTACTTTTCTTATTGACAAATTCTTTCCCAAGTGTGTAAATGGTGCATGTTATGGCTGCTGCCCAGATGTTTCTCATCTTTCTTTATATAATACAATGCATCTGTGTTTAGAACTGGTATTTTTGTTGTTAAATTGAGAGTCATTAATGCCTAGCCGACATTCTGGTGCTTTTATATTACAGAATAGGGTTCAATATACCTGATTATGTTAAAAATAATTTGTCCAGGATTGTTTTGTATTTGGTGTGATTTAGAAAATAAAGAGAATTAAATAATTTCACTGAATGCTGACAGTGCAATAGCTGTGGTTTTTCAGTCTTAGAGTGTGATAATAATGAAAGGCCGTTGTTTCTTCTACTTATTAGCTGCTTGAGTTAAGAAAAGACGAGAAGGGAATTTCGTGGTAATTCTAGCCATGACTGCGTGTCAGTGCTTCAGGCTAGATACACTGACTTGAAGAGCATCTCCGGCTGCTTATGTGACCGACCGATTTCCATCGTGTAGCTGTAGCTTGTATTTCCCCCAGGAGTATGGTATCACAATCTATCTGTGAAGGGAAGGCAAGGTAGCCATTCTCATCTCTTCCTGTGGTTCTCTCAGCTTTGCCGCTGATGAGAATTGTCAGGGGCTCCTAAAGTGCTCTTGCAGGGTTTAACTGAATTGAAAATAGAAAATGTATGGAGTGGTAAAGCGATGAGTTGCAGTTTTTTGTTTAACTGACACTGAGTGTGATGAATAGGTGAAGCATCTGGAAAAAAAACCCCAAGTTTCGCTATTGAATGACAGGCGGTGTCGTCTCCCCTTGAAGGTTCCACCCTCGCTACTTGGCAGTGCGACCTGAGTTTCTGCAGTGACTCACTGCCCTTGGTCATAGTGACCCTGTGCAAGCTGGGAATGAAGACGACATCAAGAAACCTACCTCAAAAAAAGCATGTACTTTGAACAGCTGCCTCTTAAAACACTTAAATAAATTATTAAACATAGAATGTAGCAAAACAAATAATATGGAGAATGAAATGTCTGTGCTTTGTTATTGAAATATGTATGTTTATACATGTAAACATTTTTTAACTTAGTAAAGAAGTAGATATTGATACGGTAGTTCTAACATAGTAACAGGTGGCCAGCCTGCTACAGATAAATACTGCTTACCATTCAGATGTTAAGTTTGAAAACTGAATCTAAACAGATGTATTAATATCCTGTGATGATTTTATATCCTTTATTTAACTGTATAAGATTTGAAAAGTTTCTCTCTTCACACCATTCCTTTCTTTATTCTTTCTTCTCTTAGTATTTCTTTTTGACTTAATAAGTCATAAAGCCAAAACTTAAAATTTATTACATGATCATAATACTTCTCTCCTGTAAAACTTACCAAGTCCCACATAAAGTTTATAAAAGTCTGACAGTACTTTTTTTGTCCCCTTTTGTCTGCTCTTGTCTGTGTGCGCTCATTTGCTATTTTGGGTATTTAGGACCTGGGGCAATGTGGCACTTGTCCGTGACTGGAGATTATGTTTGCTAGGTGGTAGATATTGGGGTGATCCTTTTGTATATCCCAACCTGCTTTTGATGAAAGAGTGCTGGAAAGAGCAGGTAGGAGACCATTTAAAAATGGTGAAGGATAAATATTAGAGGTTCTTGGTGTATCAGTGAGGTCTGTCTCAACTGGGCTTCAATTCTGTGCTAGAGATTTGTGTGTAGGGAACTTTCCAGCCTTCCACTGACAGTATAAAGGGAGGAGGAGGAGGTGGGAAAGCTCTTCCCTATATCCTTCTCTCTAACCTCAAGGGCCAGTGCTGTTCTTGCAGAGTTTGGAGCACCAAGTCCTCTACAACCAAAGTGGAGTTTCAGCTCCACATAAAGAGGGTCATGAATTAGCATGTGGCCTTCAACCAAAATCAGTGCAGCTAAACGGTGGGGACATATATGCCAACCTTAAATTGTTCCTCAGCATCCCTGTTCCTGAAGCGTGCTGCCCTGAGAGTGTTTTGTTGGGTTTTTTTTAATGTAAAATAGTTTTGAGTGTTACTACCACCACTATTTGCAGTTTTAAATCATCTTTACACCTCCTTAGCTGGCTGGATTTATTAACCAGGATACAAAGCTTCTCTGACTTGGAATACTTTGGGGGAAGTAGAAATCAAGTTCTATTCTCCTTGGGCTTGCACAGGGTGCAGGCACATGTGTTATTTTGTTTCTTTTAAAAGAAAGTAGTTTCTAAGAAAAATGAGAGGTCTGAGCTGTTACCTGTCAGAGGTGTGTTTTTATAACATGGTAGTGACACCGTGAAGTAAATCTCCAGCATGTTCAGTGAAGAAATGGATGTAGAGTATGAAGACTTGAATCCTGTTGGAATCATTTGGAAGATGCTGTGGCAGAGTAAGTAAATTGTGGAACAAATTCTCCTTTCAGTCATGCCCCTAGTTCCTCTGTAGGAAAGTTGTTTTGTTGGTGGGGTTTTTTGTGTGTGTGTGTGTGTGTTGGTTTTTTGTTTTGTTGGTTTGTTTTTTTGTTGTGTTTTGTTTGTTTGGGTTTTGTGTGGGTTTTTTTTTTTTTGGTGGGGTTTTTTTTTGGTGGTGGTGGTTTTTTTGTTGTTTTGTTGTTGGTTTTTTTTGTTGCTGTTGTTGGTTTTTTCCCCTGCTCTAGAAGGGATGTTAACTGGTGTGCATGTAATGTGATTGCCAAAGCTGAGCTCTGGTCCATTGGCTGAATGAGCAGTTTGACACATCCAAGACTCTGCAGACACCTGTGTCTAATCCTAGTATTCAGAGTATCAGGAGGAACTGGATGCTTTCTGGTTTTCTCCTAAAATTGTGCTTCTCAAAGTGAGGGGCAGGGTCACATAGCTCTTTGGATTTTGACCAGTGTCCCAATACATCCAGTATTCTATTGAAAACATTTGCTATAATAAATGTGGTTTTAAGCTGCTTATCTCTAAATAGGTTGACTCTGATTTTCTGTAATGTTAACCTTCCCCCCAAGCCCTTTTTTTTCTTTCTTTTTTTTTTTTTTTCTATTTCTTCTTTTCTTGACCCCCTTTACCCTCCCCAGTAACAGCAGAGCTGCTCAGCTAGAGTTCCCTCAATATGAAGGGATTGTGCTGCAGGGTGTTCTCATTTGGGAATACTCGGCTACTTAGGTTTAGATGTCATTTCTCCTCCTTTGCACTAAAAGAATGTTTGTTAACTGCTGGACTTGCTACAAAACCCGTCCTTCAAAACTTCAAGGTGCTGAGGATGAGGGGGCTGGAGTGATTGTCTACAAGCATTTATTAATCTTTGTGCATTAATTTATGAAACAGGTGCCCAGAGCCCTAGGATGGCAAAATTTCTTCAGAAATGTAAGGAGAAAAAAAAAAAAAAGCTTACAACTTCTATGAGACTCCTTCCTTCTGATGTATTAAAGAAGCCTACAGCTATTTGGGCACTGAACAGTAGTAAAAAATATATTCTGAACTCATTTAGAAGATAAGCGTCTATATTCTGAATTGTTTTGCAAAAAAAACCCAAAAAGTTAGAAATTGCCCTCTTGCTGATAAGTGTTGCATGTACAGCTGAAGTAAAGGACTACTAAAAAGCGTGCTCAGTATGAGCAAATAGGATGTGCAACCAGCTTAGCTCATCAATAGGAAGCCAAGAAAGAGTGGAAGTCTTGAACTGAATCGGAGGAATTATTAATGATGGGTATTTTTTCCCTTCTCGTGTGTTCAGTGGCTTCTGTCTACATTTTTATAATGAGCGATGTTCCAACGCGCTCCATTACCAACGCTGCAATGCCGTCATAACGGCCGTCTCGGTGTATGTTTGATGGGAATGCTGTTGAGGAGGTGCTGAAGAGAGTTTGCAACAGCCTTTCCCTTTCAGTATAAGAACCAAGAGCTTTAAAAGAAATACCTGCTTACAGGAAGACTGTTTCTGGTTTCATGTAGGATAAAAGAGTTTTCCACCCTGACCAAATTCTTGGGAATATGTATCATTGGCCAAAACTACAGTTTCTATGATTTCTGCATTGCTTTTAGTTTGGTTGGTTTGGCCTTTGTTGGTTTGGGTTTTTTTCCTCGTATAAAAAGGAGGGGGGGTTAATATGTATCTTTATTGTTGGATTCGAAATAACTTTTTTAGGGGGGTGTAATTTACTATTCACAGAAAATATTAGAATTAGCTAAGTAATCGTCTGGAAAGTATTCATATTGAAGAGAATAACTTTCTATCGTTTGTTTTCCTGGTGGCATTGTGATTTTCTGACTAGCAACCAGAGTCTTTCTTATGATTTTGTATAAGTATATTTAATTTAGAGGTATATTAATGCCATTTTTAAAGTACTACAATTGCATTCAGTAGTTTAAAAAATAAAATTGTGTGGCAATATCTGCTTATAGGAAGCCTTGGATTATTCTTTATTCTGATAGTGAGTGAAAGGGATTCAGATTTCCTAATGAGACTATAAAAAGGAGACAGCTGATGTTCTTCCTTGCTAAAGAACAAGGGTAAACCTCTTTTTTTTTTTTTCCCCTAAACCAGTGGAAATCCGTTTTCACTGCAGCTGGTACTACTGCAACTTTGAAAGAGCCTGTTCTGTGCATGTAACTTTCCACAAAGAGAAGCACTAGCTAAAGAAGATAAAAGCAGGTCTTCATTTTTCCTTACTGGATATAGGACTATGAGAATGACTATTACAGCCTGTTTTACAGGCTGAGTAGAAATGCCAGATATATATTTTTTACCCTACTGCTGAAAAATGCAGTAGGGTAAAAAACACAGACTTGTGTTCCTACATTAATTGTATTCTTATTTCTGACCTGTACCCTCTTTCTTTTAAAAAAAAGTTGTCTACACATGTACAAAATCATATTAATTCAATGTCAGTTTTAACTCAGTTTAGAAGGTTTAGAGAATGTTGTCAGAAAACAGTCTTTGGTTAGAGTTTATCTGTTAGACCAAGTCCTGTGCTATTGTTAAAATACTAATTCATGTTAAAAATGTAGGAGAAGCTAACTGGAGATGGAAATGTTACATCACCTGCGTTGGTGAAGGTTGAGTTAGCAAGGAAAGAATTACAGTTTTTGTTAATTTGTGAAGTCCTCAGCTGGCAGCCGGGGAAGTCTCACACAAGTGCACGTATGCCTAGTGAGTTATCAGAATGGCTCTCCAACACTGTACTGATTTATCTATTGTTTTTATGTCCTGAAATATCTCAGATTGAGTTAATGTGTAGCACAAGCTGAGTTTCCCACCTTGTGTTGGAAACTGAAACTCAATTTTGCTCTAAGTGCTGGAATTTTTAGTCTACATCTGCTTCCTGAAGAGCATCCATGCTTTATCCAAATATTTGGTATTCAAGAAACAGAGGAGCAATTAAAGGTGAGTGATTTTTAAACTCTGCAGAAAAAAATCTGGGAGTTTTGCATTGGGAATTGGCCCCTGTCCTTTGTGTAAGAGATCCAGCTGCAACATTCTACAGGTGTGCTATGTGTAGCTGGTCCATCGGTTCTTAGTTCTGGGCAGGGCAGGGGCTCAAAGGATGGGTCTTTTATGTGCAATTGTATCATTGAAAACCTGTGGTAAATGGCTGTACACTGCCCTCTTTAAATATTGCCGAGGACAAAATGTTGCCCTCTGATTTTGAAAATCAGATTAGAAAGCTATCCTAAATTTTCACATCAGCAATGTGACTATTTGCCCTTCTCCTCAAGAGGCATAAAGGAACACACTTCTCTTCCTGAACTGCAGACTTTCCCTGATCCTTCTGATTTCTGCTGATGCAGGTGATAAAGAATTGGTCAAGAAAGTTTCAGAATAATGAGATCTTCATGTGCGTGTACTCGCCGAGTACGAAATACTGAAGTCCTCTTCCCTTTCGACTCAGGAATTCAGGGACATGAGTATAGTGGCCATCTCAAATCTAGGCATGTGATTTCTCCCCTTGGTTTATTACAAGAACTGCAAATTATATTCTTCCCAAGTTTATGGCTAAATGGTTTGTGGGTTTTTTTTGTTTTTTTTTTTTCTTCCACCTTACTTCCCCAGTTGAAACAAGTCAGGCAATGACCTTGCCTGACTCGCATCATCCCCTGTTAAGCAATAGCTTGCTTTGCCTGCTGGTTATAGCCAGCTGCTGTCTCTTGTTTTATACGTGAACCACAAAGTTTTGGAAGAATAAACTTTGTTTCGTGCAAGGGTATTTGGCACCTTCTTGGTGGTGCTTCTGGGGGCCACACCTGTACAATAGAAAAAGTAAACTGGATAATACATGTACAATGGGTGGGATTATACTGATTTTTGCAAATCATAGTGGTGAAATTTCACTGGATATAACACGACTAGCACTGTAATTACTTTATATATATATTTTTAGAAAGAATATGAGTACACTAGGAACTGTGTTTATTATTGGGAGGTCTTACAATGATTCTATCTCCCCCCCCCCCTTCTTTTTTCCTCTTTTTGGTGTTTTGTTTTGGTTGTGTGTTGTTTTGTTGGGGGGTTTTTTGTTTGTTTGTGGGGTTTTGGGAGTTTTTGTGGTTTTTTTTGTTGTTTTTTTTTCCTCCTCCTGATGATGCTTTGGAAGTGTACTCACACTGTTTCTTATGTGACAACATCCTTCCTTTCTGTTTTCCCTTGCTAGGTGGTAGACCTCTATGGCCATATAGTGTTTTCTGCTAACAAGATTCTGCACTTGGCAGGGGGGAGATCATATAATGTTGAGAGTAATAAAAGAAGGCCATAAAAGAGGGAAACAAATATGGAATTGGATAGGAACTAGAGTTAAGGCAAAGGTCTTCAAAGGTGGAGGAACTTAGTTTTTAAGAAGGTGAAGATCCATTTCAAGAAGCAAAAGTAAAGTACCTCAAACAGAGGGAAATGGCTGCATGTGTTAACATAAATGTTCTTGCTTAAGGTAAGCAGGTGGGTTTATGTGACTCCCCTATATTTAAATTGTGCTGATTTAATTAATACAAATGCTCCTTGGGTTTTAAAATGTACACAGGTATCAAGAGAAAACAACTCGACCCCCCAAGAGATATTATAAAAGTAAATATTATCTTTGAATATATAAATGTAGGTCTTAATAATTTTTGTATCTATGATGGAAATTCATCTCTACTTTTCTTCTAAACCTCTGAAATAGATTCCACGGCTTTCTCCATGTCTTATTTCAGTGATTCAGTATCCTTCTGGGAAGAAAAAGTCTCCTTGGTAGCCAAACTAAATCTTCTTTACAGCAAGATAAACCACCTTATTCTAGCTCTATTGCAAGTGGACGTGGTGAATATTTATCACTGTCACCTTTATGGTGATCTTTAGATGCTGGAAGACTGCTATGTCCCATTTGTCTCTCACTGCTTTCCACAGCTGTCTTTTCTTTGTTCAAATGACACATTCTTTTAAGCTTTTATACAGTTTGTGTTTATAAACCTTGTAATAATTTTTTGCCTTTCTTTTAAGTATATTGGTGGTCCAAACTGGGCATAGTCCCGACCACTCTACTCATACAAATGACACCAGTGTAATATCTCTTATAACCTGCAAATAACATGCAAGGCTGATTAGCTTCTAAGCCAATATACTATAAGCCCTGAATTTTATTACCAGTGTGGACTTTTAAAATGGTACCATTGAAGTAGGGAGACTGGTTTTAGCTGAAGTTCATGAGACCCAAGTTCTTCTACTGCACTGTTCAGTGTGTGTTTCTGTCTACTTGAGGAACTCAAGTGGTGGGAACTGTTGGGTTACAGATGCCTCCTCAGTAAGCATGTGAGTGTCAGGGAGAAGATGTGGGATGAAGCATTCTGCCTTTCAAAGAAGTCAAGAGGCAGGCAGCTTTATTATTAGTTGTTCCTGAGATACTAGCTATTAAATCATGCTACAACTCTGCGATCCAACACTGTCACTGAGAAGGATGATAGGGAAAACACAAAAGACACAGTGAGCCTTGGATAAAAGCAAGGGTGGCCTTTCAAAATGGTTACTGACTTGAGTGATGAGGAACAGAAAACTTGTCTTTCTTATAGTGTTTATACTTAATGCAAATGTGCTGTTTGCCTCAATTATCATGGCTGGCTCGCTTTAAAAAAAATACTAAAATTGCTTTGTTCAGTAAGGATTCTAGAATTTATGTTTGTTCTTTAGTGGATGCTTCTAACATTCAAGAGAGTAACAGAGTTAGATGACTTAAGGTAGTTGTCTTCTGAATTACTTCAATGTATCCAAAATGTTAAAATAATTCCCATTTCTCAGAGTACCTAATTAACATTTTATAACTCCTTATTTGAAAATGAAAAGAAATGAGGATTTTTTTTTTTTTGGCAGCATTTTTAGCTTTGTCTGCGAAGATGTATGTGATGTTATATAAACAATGCAAATATCTTTGGCACTGATTCCCGTCATAAAGATCTCATTTAGTACAGCTTAATTTAAGATTTAATGTCATGTTTCTGTAAGGTTTGTTGACTATTAAATTTATGTCTCTTCATCAGTTCCAGGGCTAGTTAAAAGAAAAAAAAAAAAAAAAAAAGAAACCCCACTTTAATTTGTGCAATAAATACCACTGTCTGATTGCCTGTGATTTGGCCTTTTAAACGCTCAACCATCCTCCTTTCATTCTTCTCACTTTTATTTACATTCATAGGAAGGTAAATCCATAGCACTGCAGTGTGACTCCTCATTGCAATAGAGGTCATTAATCAAGATATGCTGTTTTTGAAGGGTGATATCAATATCATTCCCTTCAGCCTTCAGTGTACACAGTGCATTCCAAAATAACGAAGCAGCAGTTTCTTAAATGACGAAGCAAACAACTTACAGTGCACCTGCAAAGGTTAATAACATGAAAGGATTGCTTTAAGAAAAATATCCTATTAGGAAGCATATTTCTCTAGTGTTCTTGTTGATATATTTATAGATACAGCAATGCACACATGGTATGATACAGAATGCACTTCATATTGTTCTAGAAATGCAGTCCATTGTGGTGCAAATATGAAGGTTTTATTAACAGAAGTGTGGGATAACCACAGGACCAGTTGATTGCAAAGCCACTGCAGAAAGCACTAGTACATATAGAATAACAAATATATATTAGTAGCTTTATTGTTCACAGTCTAGCACTTTTGTGTATTGCTGGGATACTAACACAAGATGAATTTATTTTCTTTCTGTCCCAATCATAACCTCAGTATTCAACTGGAACTTTGTTAAGGTATGTTTGGAAACCAAGAGGGGATTTACGAAGGTGCTGATCATGTTATCAAAGATCATGTGTCTGAGTTTGTAGTGGAAGGGGAAGATCACCAATGCACTAAGGTTATTTACTTACATTGTTCTGCTTTGAATAGGTACCAAAATAATTTATGTAATAGGGACATGTGAATTCTTTTGTCTAGAAAAGTCTTGTTTGTCTAGATGACCTTCCTTCATCATCATTTCAGTGGTTTGGGGGATCTGATGACTAGCTAGAGGAGTGTAGTATTATTAATTTGGCCTACAAGTGGTTATTTTATTCTGAGCAGCAGCCTGTTGCTGGGCCTCAGCAGCAAGGTGGTTCTGGGTTGGCTTGTGTTATGTGTGCTCTCTGAAGACAGGACAAGGTGGCATGTGGGCTGGGGTTCCCAGCCCTAGCCTCAGTACTGTCTATGGGCCGCAAGTCAGCTGTCTTCAGCTCAGGTTCACAGCCAGCCTCCAGAGCTCACTGAGTGAGTTTCTCATAATGAAGCGGGCAAAAAGATAGCACGTAACCAGGCAAGTAAAAGACAAACCCCAAAATGTTCCTGTTGAAAGATAGGAAATTATTTCCCTTTTCTTCTTGCTTTCTATTCTTTATGAAATGACATAATGCTGTGAGGGAAGCAATAAGACTTGTGAAATATTTCACTACACAAGCTTTCAGTAATAGTGTTTTAAAGGTAAAATGTTAATTTATTTTAAAATGCATACTTAATTGATTGCTCTATGAGATATTACTCCTTTTGGAATTAACTTATTACTTTAAAAAAACATGCCTGCTTGAACTATTCTAAAAAAGTCCTATTTGCTTAAAATACTTTGGCCAGTTTTCACATTCCTTCTCTTAACCAGATTTGCACATCTTCATGTTCAGCATTGAAAGCATTTGCTGCCAGCAGCTTCAGATCTCCTCAGGCTGAATTAGACGTAGGAGTGATCCTCATGTTGCCTTTTCGGTCTGAGTCCCTCCCTCCTTTCCTTCCTTTTTTCTGGGGAGAGATCAAATGCCAAGTGGTTATTCTGCTCAGCAGTGCTGTTCAGCAACTCGGACAGCAAATCAAGCAGAAGTCTTGCAGACCTTTTGCACAAAGGTGTTGTTGAGCAATGTCATACGAGTTCCTTCTCTCTCTGACACTCAACTGTCCCTCTTTTGAGGTGATGGACCATATTAGCTGCAGGCCTCCAGTTACAGAATATTTACCAAGGGACAGGAGACACCTGAGTCCAGCCACAGCACATTTGCTACGAGACAGGATACACCTGAATCAATGCTCCAGCAGAGACACATTCAGTAAGATAGCAGACAAGTTCATTATAGACAGCTAAAGGCTGGGAGGTCACGTGGCCCCAAGTGCATATATTGTGGAAGGACAGGATGCCTTCCCTTGGAGGTTTGATATCATCACTCAGATCTCTGGGCGAGCACCTGGGAGCTGGCGTGCTGCCAGCCCCTGTGAGCGCACCTCTGGAGAGCTGACCCCTGCAGAGTGTGTTTGCCTCTGCTCCTTCCTTCACTTTCCCCCAGATCTCCTGCGGCCACATGAATGCTCCACTGAATGCTTCCTCATATTTTATTGCTGTGTTTTGATTTCTTTTCTCACAGATGGATTGGCTTGTATTTTTTTTCTGGCTAAAATCCCTATTCTGCCAATACTGAAACCTTCCTGAATTTCTTCACTTGGTTACGGCAATATTCATGAGATGTGTTATTGACTAAGAATTTGACCAACATGCTGCTCTCTTCTTGGCATACTTCTTTCAATTAATCAATTATTGTTAAACAGAATGGGGCTACTATGAGTCTCTGGGATGCAATGTTGTGATAAAAGCTTCAGCTTGACATGATGTCATTCATCCTTTGTGTACAGCCAGTTTTCATTTGTGTGACTTGCACAGCTGGACTAACTCTCAATTAAAGACTCCAGAACAACCACATAGAATGTTTTATTAATATTTCATCTGAGGTATTCTCATCATCTGTGATGCACCAAAAGAAAAGTTACACGTGGCATCATCTCAGCTTTGCTATTGATCAACTCTGCCTCCCAGTGTGGTCACTTTCTGTGTAGCCCAGTGTACAGAGCTGTGTCGTATTCCATTCCACTGGCAGCAAGCCCAGTAAACCACTGAATAATATGTCATTATTACATGAAAATTTATGAATAATTTTGGTGGAGCTTCACTTCTTTGACTTTCATATTTAATTTGTTTTCAGTATAGTTTCATTCTTTTAATGAGGTCTTTTATGTTCTTGTGAGGACCCATCTAGCTATTCTAGACTATCTAGTATTTAGCATTGACTCATTTGGTTTTAGGGAAGGTCAAGTAATCGTCTTGCTCACTCTAAAATAACTTTCTTTCCATTACCATAAGTAGACAAAGTATAATCCCTCAGGCAAAGTGCTGTTCCTTCAGTTCTCGGTGTGGTATCCCTTCTACCCTTTTCTTGAAACTGTACGCAGGACTTCATCCAGATCTATCCTCTCACAGGTTTTTCCTTGTTGTTTGCCTTAAAAGCAAACATCCAACTCAGTCTGAGGTTTTCTAAGCATTATTTTTAAATGCAAGGAATCACAGAATGTCTTTGGTTTGAAGAGATCTTCATGATCATCTTGTCCAGCCTTCGACCCAACACTGCAAGTTCACCACTAAACCATGTCCCTAAGCACCAGGTCCAAACACCATTTAAATGCCTCCAGGGATGGTGACTCCACCACTGCCCTGGGCAGACCATTCCAGTGTTTGATAGCCCTTTTGTTGAAGAAATGTTTCCTAATATCCAGCCTAAACCTCCCCTGGCACAGCTTGCATCCATTCCCTCTAGTCCTGTCACACATCACCAGGGAGAAGAGGCTGTCTCCCTCCTTGCTCCAACCTCCTTTCAGGTAGTTTTTGAGACTGATAAGGTCTCCCCTCAGCCTCCTCTTCTCCAGACTAAACAACCCCAGCTCCCTCAGCCACTCCTTATAGGACTTGTGCTCTAGGCCCTTCATGAGCCTCTTTTCTGGACATGCTCCAGCACTTCTGTGTCCTTCTTAGAGTGAGGGGCCCAGAACTGAACACAGTATTCAAGGTGTAGCCTCACCAGTGCCAAGTACAGGGGGATGATCACCTACCTATTCCACTGGCCTTCTTGGCCTTCTGCATGCACTGTTGACTCATATTTAGTTGACTATCAGTTAGCACCCCCAAGTCCTTTTCTGACTTGCAGCTTTCCAACTACACATCCCCAAGTCTGTAGCTTACCATGGGGGTTGTTATCACCCAAGAGCAAGACCTGGCACTTGGCCTTGTTGAACCCCCTGTAATTAAACTCAGCCCACTGATCCAACCTGTCTAGGTCCCGCTGTAAAGCTTCCCTACCCTCTAGCAGATCGACACACCAGTTAGCTTGATGTCATCTGCAAATTTACTGAGGATACACTCAATCCTTGCATCTAGATCATTAATAAAGATATTGAAGAGGCCCCGGTACTGAAGCCTGGGGAGCACCACTTGTGACTGGATACCAGCCAGATTTATCTCTGTTCACTACCGCTCTTTCAGCCCAGCCATCCATCCAGTTTGTATTTATCTAAGCCTTGTGCCATAAGTTCCTGAAGGAGAATGCTGTAGGCGACAGTGCCAAAGACTTTACTAAGGTCCAGAAAACTAGAGAATGAAGTATTTTTCTATTTCTAAGTTAATTCCTCCTTTTTGTTATGTAAAAATGTCTTTGCTTGAGCCTGTTCATGGTCAGAAAATGAGCATATGTAGTAGTTGGGGCATAAACCAGAACTCATGGCAGTCACATTTTTCTGTTGGCTGTTATCTTGAGGTGTTAGTATATCTATAGTTCTTAAATCTGCACTGTAAAGAAAGCAGTTTTTCCTCTTTCTCTACCACTGCAAGAGAGTCACTACTGCCACTTTAAATAATTATCTTTATGAAAACAAATGTCAACTTGCCATTGCTACTGTTACTTTATTTTGTCAGCAATGTGACTGAGGCATATACTCCACTAAAGTATCTCTGTGTTGAGTAATGAGCCTACTGTAAACACTGACTATCCCTGTTTAATAGAATACATAAGAAATAATAATCTTCACCATGGTTTAGTTTTAGAAAAGATTATTTTTTTTTGCTATGTTTCATACAGTATGTTTGACCTCTAAGCTAAAAAAAAAAATAAATCAGGGGACTGTGAGACCTCCATTCACATTCAGTGTTGAACCTCAGAGTGCAGCAAATATGTAGGAAAAGGAAAAATAAAGACTTAATGCATCAGGCCTGTATGATGGACAGACCCTCTCTGCGCAGCACCTCTCTTTTAACCAGCTGTGAATTGTGTTATAGCTAGAATAATGGTTATGTGTGCTAGAGGCTAATCTCTTGAATCAGAAAAACATTTGTTTTATTATTCTTAAGGCTCTTAAATTGCAGGAACCTGCTGCAATTCAAAAATGTGAGTAGACAGGCTGATGCTGATGAAAGTAAATATTGTCAAAAACTGTTTATAGAGAGAAGTATAAACTGATGTGTCTGGGCATGTTGTTTCCATTTAGAAGATTTCCAGTGTTGCATCAATGCAATTCACCACAGATAATTGAAATTAATATTATTGGGTTTTGTTTTGTCAGTGCAGACATTGTTACTGCAGCTTTCTGTCTACAAATATGTATACACATGTACTGCATGTTGAAATGATTTGAATATTTTGACTTGCGCCACGTTAAAATAATTAACATTTAAAAAAACCCCAAGTCACTGCTGTTTTTCCTTTCTGTCTGTGCTCTACAGAATGTTATATATTTAACTGTTAATTGAAGCAAAGATTCAAAGCCCAGTTTTACGAGAAGCAATTAAAGGAGCCTGCATCATCACTGGAGGTATGACAAAAAATGTCAAAAAGTCTTAAGAAGGAGAGCAGGTCCAGACAAAACTCTTGTCTCTCAGATGAATGTTGCAACCATTTGACTATATGGTGAAAATGAAAAACCAATGCTTTAGGTTCCTGGTTTCGTTTTATTAATAAGGGCTGTCAGAGGCTCCAAATTCCAGGAGCAGGCTTAAGACCATGATTTCCATGCAGGCACAACCCCTCAGTTAGGTCCCTATTTCTTCTGCCAAGACTGTTTTTTGTAGCTCCTCTTTTGGTTATCAAATCTTTCCACACGTCATAATGAAAGTCTAAGCCCCAGTTAAAGGCTGTGTGTTGTACCAGACTGCAAAGTGTAAAAAATAGGTGCTTGGAAAGCCAACTGTGGATCTAAACTAATTAGCGAAGGGTATTCTCGGGCCTCTGAAAATAAGAAGGAAAGACTTATGTTGGGACAATTTTCTCAGTGACTTCTCCAAGTTTCCTTCCCCACTCTGTCCGTGTCCAAGCTGTTCATGATTTAGGGGCTTATTTTTGGGTTAGAATGTTACATTTTACAGACAACTATCACTCATTTCCATGTGCTTTAAAACTGTACTATAATACAGCCCTTTGGGAGCTCTTTCAGAAACAGTTTGAAAATCCATGCAATGGAGATGGAGAGATGTAAGCATGTCATGTGTCCCAAGGTAATACGTTCTGGATGGTTAATCAAATCCTTCAGTTAAAGCAGGGATTGGAGTGACTGACTTCTTTTGTGTCCTTGGAGCATATTTGGAAAATTGGCACTTAAAATACTTAAGAGCTTGATAAAAAATACTCCTCTGAGGGAGGACTGCTTGCTTTGATGCAAACCAGTTATTTAGCAAGCAGCCAACTCGGGTGCGTTTAGAGCATCAGGAGGGGCAGACTGCAGGGAAACTTCTTTTGAGTGTCTGTTTGGTTGTTGTCTGGAAAAAGCAGTCTGTATATGCTAATGTTTCAGTACGTTGTTGTGGTACGTCTCTGATATTTTTTTCAGAAGTTACTTTTATTGCTTTTGTCTTCATTTTGTGTCATGAAACAGGGCAGGCAGCAGGAGATAAAGGTAGAGGCTGTGAGACAGCAATACTTGTTTAGCTGCCTTCCTCACTACATGCTGATACAGTCATCTTTAATTCTTATTTATATTTAGTACACTGGATTTACATTTACTCATACTGTTCTGCTTTGTTCACCTTTATTTGGTTCTCTTCTTCAGGCAGTTACTCTGCTTTATTGTTCTTGTGTGCACAATTCCACTGCAGTTACATTTATGAAAAAGAGTTTAGCCAAACAAACCGGCTTAGCCTATGCTCCACAGGGACCCATTAAAGTTCTTGTTATTCTTACTATTCATGTTAATGCTTTGAATTTTAATTACTTTCACATGCAGATAAATAGTATATTTTCTTTATACTTGTAAAGCAGGTTCTATGAATTCTATAAAATCACTTCTGTTTCATCTAGTATTTGTTTTGTAGTTTTTTTTCAAAAGGAGTAAATTCTGTAGACTTTGCTGGGTTGAAATCTGCTCTGAAGTCCTTAGTGATTTTTATTTGTACTAGATTTAACTTTTTACAGGGTTTTGTATGTAATTGCAAGCTTTTACCATATACACATGTCAGGTCTGTGTTTAGCTGTGTCGCTGTACTTTTTGAAAGTGAATGTTGCTCATGATCCTTTTTTGTTAAAAAATTAAACAGACACACACAAAGATCTTGAGCAATGGTAGAGCAGGCTGAACACATATTGAGGTAATACACATGACTCGATAATGCAGCAATTGAGACCTAGGTAAAAATCTTACTGAGCTGCAGAATCAGAAAAGATGATTTCTAACCAAGTTCACAGAGTGGTATGGATGTATTGGAGTGGGAAGAACGCTGATCTCTCCAAATAGCCCTGGGAAACATCAGCATTAGCAGTGGCTGGTTCAGAGACAGATGCGTTGTTTGGAACTCTCTGAGAGCCATCTCTTTCCACAGACAACACAGATAGCTAAGGACTGACATGTTCATTTGTATTATGCAGCTAATTCAAGTCCAGGAATGACACTTAGATCTGGCTAACTTCGTAAGACCCACAGCAGTGGAGTATATTATGGGTTGTAGTATTTTTCCTTGGGAAAAGAATGTTTCTTGACACCTAAGATAGGGCTAAGAAACCAAACAGTTATTTCTTAATATCACAAGCAATTTGGGCGTTAAGTAAATGATTCCATATGTAGTATAAACCACAAAACGTTTAGTCCTTGAGTTCTGTAGTCTGAAATACCTCTATAACTGTGGATTAGGAAGGGGCTTTAAAAGACTTAAAAGGTAAAATCCCATGGAAGGAACTTATACAGGAGTTATTTTTCGCTTATTTGTTTGTTTGGTTTGGTTTTCCCCTCAGAGAGAACATTTCTATCTCTGACAAGGGTTTTGAAAAGTTTAATGATATTTCTGCTTCACTCTTTGACTTTGATAGACAAAACTGTATATATTCTTCTCTTCCTCAACACACCTTTATTTTTGATTGTAGCTGGTATGATGTTCAAGGGAAAAAAATCAATAACATAGGTTTTCCTTGGGCTGCAGTAGCAAACCACGTTTTCCTTAAAGCAAAAAATTTATTTCACCTTCCAAATGAATTTGTGTAGATACTTAATTCTCTAGAGTATTTACAAGAAAGAAGAACACTTTAACACCCTAATGATGCCAAAAAACCCCCAAACACCTCACCCATTTTATGTAGTCTTTTGAATCAGCAGGCAAACTTCTTTGTAGTGTTGAAATAAAAATTTTAACTGTGATTTTTTTTCAAGATAGAAAAAAGAAGGGCAGAAAAACCCCAATGCTTAGCTTTCACTGGAGGGTAGTATCAATTTTACTTATGTTTATAATGGACTGGTTGTGCTCAGATGAATAGTTACTACATCATAACTCTTGTAACAAGGCTAACAGGAGTTCAAGCATTCGTCGTGTTAAAACCTCTAGAGACAGGAAGGCAGCTAATATACTTTAATATTCTCTGGCTTTGTGCCCTGTTTTAAAATACTCCTATAAGATCTTTTACACGTACTTTGGATTGGCTGTGTTCAAAGTAGCGATATGCAAGTTGTGGCAGTTAACAATGACTCAGAATATATGTAGTATTTTCCATACAGACGTCCCAGAGCAGTTCAGTACATAATTTCTTTATAACATTTCTGAAAACACAGTTTAGATTTTGAATCTATAGCAGGACATATTATAGATGTTACTAGAGAGGGTTACTGGTACTTTTTATTCTTTCTTTATTCTCTGTTATGAATTTGGTTCATCTGCTTTGGAAATGGAATGTTACAGAGCCAAGCAAGATTACAGATGGGGTGAGTTTGGTTGGGTAGTGGCAACCACTATGTGTTTTATTTAAATTATTTATACACTTCTTTGGGAGACTTTCTTCACTTCTGTCAATCATAAAATTAAAAACCCAAACAATGAATACCTTGTGATTCTCCCTTTGTCAGGATGGAAGAAAAGGTAAAACAGAAATCTTTGGTATTTCTTTCTTGTAATATTGCTGACTTGCTAGAAATGTTAGTGATCAGTAACTGAGCCATTTTATATATGGATTAATTTTTCAGGTAAGATTCAGTATTCTCAGGTTTATTTTTGAGGGTCTCCACATAAATGTTGTGTACAGAAGAAAGCAAAAAGACAATTAGTTATTAGAGCTGAAAGGAATAAGTACCAGGACAAAGCTGATTTCATTATTGCAAAGCCTGGCTAATTAGGCCAGGCTTTTCAGTTTAACAACTGAGACTTGCAGTTATTTGAAGTTTTTGTATCCCTATCTTTAGAGTTTTTAGAGGAATGTACTAAAACTATCTCTAGTTTTTACCTACAGGAAGAGCAGCCTACATCTCCGGGAGTCAGGGCTTGCACTCTGATCTGTATCTTTGATCCTGATCACCCTTGTGCAGCTGCACTGACAGGTAGCTGAGCAACCAGCAGGCACAGGTGGGTGTCTATTCCCACCTCCAGTGTCCTTTGAGCCCAGACCAGAGGCTACTGTTGCCTTACTAACCTGCTGTGCTGCTTTCCGCTCCTTGGGCTGCAGCAGTCACCTTGTAAGTGCCCTGTGGGGCTGTCCCCTGCCCCAGCACCTGCCTTTGTGTGTCCCTGCAGCCAGCTGCACACCCTTTTTCAGCGTGCTTCCCAGACGGCAGGCTCCTGTGGATGTCCAGGTAAGCCATAACCGTCACTCTCAACCCATCCTGGCCTTTTTTTATGCTTGAGAAGGGGGATGAGATGGGGGAGGATAATAAACCCTGGTACTCAAAACTTGAGACTGCATCTTTGCTCTGTTTAACATGAAAGACAGTGAGAGCCCTGCAATGCAGTAGCCTGTGGGGGGCTGACCTCACCCTCACTGTCCTTTTTACCTGGACCGCTTTTGGTTGTTGCGTGCATTCATGTTTGTGGGGTTTGTTTTCTTTATAGTGGCATTTTTCATAACTAAAGCTCTCTTTTCTTCTGACTCTTGACCTAAGTAGTGTTGGCTGTGATTTAATTCTTTCTCTCTCATTGGCAGTCCCTGCAGTTGGCTCCTGGTACAAGGCTGTGGCAGGACTTGGACTCCAGCAGCCTTAGTATGGACTCCAGCTCTTTCTCATTTGGACTGAGAGGTACCCTAATTCCAGCTTGCTTTTCTTGCTGTGTATTTTATTATTACTTCCACATTATGAGGAAGAAATAATATTCAGTCTATTTTTTTTTTTTTTGCACAGGAAGCTGAATAACTGAGCCTAATGAGGGGAGTAAATTGGATCATGGTGATGGTGTCAAAGAGGGGATTACTGAAACTCTGTCTTGTACAAGCTGAGAATGCAACAAACATAAAATGTAACCAAAGAATATTGCTGTCTGATTTTCTTATTTAATTTGTCACTTCACCAACATTTTTGCAACTGTCCTTGTTATTGAAAGGTACATCAGTGCCATTCACATGGAGGCACGTGTCCTTGTCAAAAAATAGCTTTGAAATCTTTTTTTCCTACCTCTGTCCCTACATGTGCTTTAATATTTCTCTTCCCAGATCTCAGATTTTTTTTTTTTTTCCTCCAAAGTGATAGAAATTGAATAAAATATTTTCTTTTGTGTTATTCATATTACATGCAGAAAATGTTTGGCAAGTGTTGCTATGCCTGAGGATTTCTGTCTGACTGGTGAACTGAGAACACTTAATTGCACTTTTGCTGTCTCTGTCTGTTTCAGGGAGATTATGGTTGTGCATGCATCCCCAAGCCTGGCAGTTGGCCTAATTTAGGTTTAGGATCCATTGTATCTAGAGGTATTCAGGGCTGGCATTTGGCCAGGCCTATTTTAATTGCAGCTTCTCTCAGGCTCCTTCCTGGAGTTTGCTTTTCTCTCTCTCCTACTCTTCAGTTGTGTGGCTGGAGGGGGCGTAGAAGAGCCAACTGTTCACAAAGACTTGAATCTTGGAAGGCATGCACAGGCAAACTCCTTTGCTGCAGACTAGCCACCCATGAACTCTTGTCATCTAACTGGGTAAAGCCTTTGGCACTCAGTGGATCGAGTTTTTTGGACTATAGATCGGTACAGGAGCAAGTTCAAAAATGAAGAAGGAAAATTTAGTTTTCACCCGATCTATCTTAAGAACACGGGATCCTTGCCTGTGAAAAAGATTTTTGTTTGCAAAATTATGGCCTGTGATCAGACTCAGATTTCTGATTGGGCTGTTTAAATCAGGCTGTGCCTTTTGCTTTTCTTTGTCAGAGGATGAATCTTGAGCCAGAGCCCACTTACTACTGTTTTTTGATTTGCAGTATGCAAATGCTTCAGCAGATGGTTGAAATTTAGGGAAAAAATTATGATTATGTGTTTCTAATGAAGAGTCTTGGTTATGAGTTATTCTTCACTTTCATGTTATCCTTCATAACTCACTTGCCATCTAACTATAATTTTTCTTCCATTTGCTTTTATAGCAGGAGGGAAACAAAATCTTCATGTAACTGAGCTGTAGCCTTGCAGATAGATTATCTGCTTTGCTGCTTGTGTATGGGGTGATGTGGGAGCATTTAGTTCAGTAGGAAATTGGACCACCCTTGTCCTTTACCTTTTACTTCAGCTATAAAACTTATTTTAATTCTGAAAAATCTGTTGCTACCACTCCTGTTTTCTTGCTAACATGTCTTCTCATCCTTTACAATTGAAATGCAAAGTCATGAAACTAAAAATGTCACATAAAAAAATTATTACAGGGAAGAGAATTAAGTGAGCTTCAGAAGAAGGTGGTGAATCCTCCTTAATATGTTTTTTATTTTACAGAAAGCAGAAAACTTGGCACCATGTTTTAGAAAGAACATGCAGTAGACTAAATGTCCCAACATTTCTCTCTTCCCTGAAAAAGATATAGAAATGTGACCTCAGAACAATCAATCCTGCATCCTATTGCCACTTTATTTGCAAGATCGGTTGCACATCTGGAACAAGGCTGGGAAGAGGTTTGTTTCCAAAAGGAAACAGCTATTAGAGGAGCTGATCATTTTTCACCACCTTTTTATTCCTTCCTATCTGGTCTGTTCTGTAGCATAACACAGATGCTCCCACGCACCTCTTCCTTGTGTAAACACTGACTCTCAGAAAAAGATCTTTGGTCGATGGGTAATGATTGGGGATAGAAGCTGGGGAACAATTTGTGCCTGTAATAAAAATTGCAATCAGGTCTCCTGCCAGTGACAATAAAATTCACTTATCCATTGAAGTCAACAAGATATTTTTCAAAAAAATTGCTCGGGGAGAAAAATGTTGGGAGAATGTGGCTCACAGCATCCGCTGTGATGATACTGAAAAGTCTGTTAGAATAGCTAGCTCATATGGCTGACTGACTTTCCTGATCAGAAATCTGATTCTTAGTGGTCAAAATCAATTGCATTTGATGTTGCCATTGACAGATCTGAAAGAGTTAAACACTGAAAAATACAACAAAGCACATGAACCTTTATGATTGAATCTAATTCAGCCAAAAGATACTGCTGTGACCAATCCATAAGAGAACCTTTCTTCTTGAAAGCTCGCATACCCTTCAGAGTCTGCCAGCCTTCTGAAACCCATCCCTGTTCTCTAGAAAACACAAGCTTTAAGGCAGTCTCACCCTACTCTGAATTTTTTTTCTAAACACCATCCATACTGTGTCTGTTCGTTACCTCAGGATACAGATCAGATTTTTGCATTTCTGAACAGGAAGTTGCAGCTGAGCTTCCTAAGTCAGTTAGAAATGCTAATGAGCAAAGCTGTCTAGGCTCCCCTTGGTTGACAGGTACCACTACACACAGGTTTTCACAAACAAAAACCCATGGTGTTTAAATGAAGGACACATAAAATACTTTAAGGAAATAGAGAAATAACTCAAATATCCTGTCCTTCTCTCTTGAGTATGCAGGCGTTTACTTCTCTCTTCTTTCTCTTCTTCTATCTCAGAAAAATAATAATAATATGGAGCTTTACACCTTTTTGACTCCATGCTATTAAAAAAAAAAAAAAGTTATTTAAAGCTATTAAAAAAAAAAAAA
>JAAGNO010000224.1:0-21084 GCA_033439905.1 Ceryle rudis
ACCCGGCTGCAGCAGGGCTTGTGGAAGCTCGGCTCCCTGGGCCGCGGTCAGCTCTGACGTGGGAGGCAGGGATGCTGTAGCAAAGCATCTTTCACCTTTCCCTCCCTGCTGCAATCCCAGCCTGGAGCTCAGCATCTCTGGGGTGGCTGCTTCCCACCCCGCAGTGTGGGATCTGCTGCTGCCTCTCCAGTGCCGTGTCCAAGCATCCTTCCCATCACTGCTGGTGGCCGCTCACCTCCATTTTAGCTGTTTCTTTCCCCACTTCCCCCTGTGCTGCAGGCTGGGAATGGTACAGTCCTCGCTCGGCGCCATCGCTCCCGGACGTTGCTAGAAAGTGAAGGCATCGCTGAAGGCATCAGCTTGGGCTGCCAAGGCCACAGTGGTTGCAGCCAGCCCGAGACATCCTGGGACAAGGGTGGACAGGACCCAGTGAGGAGGCTGCTGCTCGCAGGGTCCAGCAGCACCCGTAGTGAGGAGCCATGACCCAGGGGAAGGTAGGTGGGAGGCTGGGATGCAGGGTTGTCCTGCTCGCTTGAGTGTTTCATGTTTGGAGGTGGGGACAGGGTTGAAGTGAGGGGGTTTAGGGAATAAAACCATTGCCGTGGAAGTGGCAGCTGGGTACCCCCTGCGATGGGGAAGGGGCTTCAGCCCAGGAAGGGGATAGAGGGCTCTTATTATGGGCTGGGGGGGTTGCTTTTCCCGGTGCTGGATGTGCAGCTCAACCCTGTTGTTGGACCAGGGGCTGATTCCCCCACCCATCCTGGATGTCTGGGAGCTCAGCAGGGGTGCTTGTGCTTCCCCATCTGTGTCCCCAGCAGGCAGCACTTGTCACCTGCCCTGAGCACCTTCTTCCTGGTCCTGGGAGCTCTGGATTTTTGGGGTTCTTCAATGCTCTGCGACCAGGGAGGGTGGGTGTTTTTGCATCATCTGCCAGCACAGTGCACCATCGCCATGACAACAATGCTGGAGGCTGCCTGGATGCAGGCAGCACTGGCCCCCTTGCATCTTCTTGGGTATCTCTGGTGGTTTTGCATGATATTGGCCACCCTGTACCCGAGGACTCCATAAGGAAGGGCAGAGTGTGGACAGTCCCAGTGAGCTGGCAGAGGAGGTAACACAGTTATCCCCATGCAGCTGGGTCTGCTTGTGGTGCACATCCCAGCCTGGTACCCTGGAAAGGCTGTTACACTTTTAATTTAAGATCTCCTTACAGGGACTGTGCTGTCTGTTGCAGAGCTCATTAGTCTGTCTGCTTCTTTTTGGGCTTTTTGTGGTTGCAGCCCCACACCCCGGGGGTCCGTGGGGATGCTGTCCCTGATGCTGGGCTAGGACCCTCTTTGGCAGCAAGGGCAGGACACCAAGCTTGTAACTTGTCCCAGGATGACAAAGATCTTGAAGGTTAAATGGATAATGTTCCCAAGGAGAAGCAAGTTCTCAGGTGGCCTGAGGCTGGCTCTTTGCTGAGATTTCGTAGTCTGAAGACATGGGATCCCAAGCCCCTTGGCTGCATCTTCAGATGATGGAATGCAGCGAGTCTGAGCCTTGGGATGCTCAAAGGGGAATGAGCCAGAAGACAATGTTGGAGAGGCAAACCAAAGTGCTTCCTGGGAGAAACTCCTCAAAATGCAGGTGTAAGTGGAAATGAGGGAGTTCAGAATTTTCTGCCCACTAAGTGAAAGCTCTTTTTTTTTTTTTTTTTTTTAGGGGAAATTTAAAAGTAGGCTGCAAAGCAGGGAATTATTTGCAGCTTTCCAGTGTTAAGCATGAGCACAAAGGACCCTGGTCAAGGTTGTGTCTCCCCTCAGACCCTATTGGTTGTCTAGAAATTTTCATCCCCTTTAACATGTTGGGTGTTCTTCCGTCAATCCCATCAGAGGATGCTCCTTCCTGGGGGTGCAGGGACTGGCCCATTGCCAGCCCATGGGAGCTGCTGCATGTCCTTCAGTTCCTGATCCCTCTCTCCAACAGAAGGATCCCCAGACCTCTGTCCATGCCCTGTCAGGATCCCATTGCAGGGCAGTTTCTCTGATGTTTTTACCATGTAATATCTCTTCTCCCCAACTCTTTTCTGTGCAGCTCTCTGTGAACAACAAACCCCCCAGTTCCGAGGGGCAAGGGGAGAAGAAGGACAATGCCACGGCTCCACCAGCCCCTCCAACCTATGAGGAGGCAACAGCGGGAGAAGGGATGAAGTCTGGTGCTTACCCTCCTCCCCCATCAGTCCCACTCCACCCCAGCTGGGCTTACGTCGACCCCAGTAAGTCCTTCTGTTGCTGTACCCAGGGTGAGCCCTTACACAGGAGGTAGAGAGGTGCAGAGATTCCTCCTGCAGGCTTGTATAGAAGTGGGGGACCAGGGATGTGGTATCCAGTTGTGGTAGAGATCACCCTAGGGCTGTAGCTAGAAGCCATGTAAATCCATATTTGTACGTAAAAGCCATTTCACCCAACAACTAGACCTCGCTGCCTTCCAGAGGTGGAACTAAACTCCAGAGCTCTGTCCCTGCTCTCCTTCCTGGTACTGGGATGGAAGAATCCCCTCTCCCAGCTTGCTGCACTAGGCAATGCCACCTCTCGGGGCTGAGGAGAGTCCTGGTGCAATGCTCCTGCTGCAGGCAGCAGCACCCCCCCCACCTGCTCTACCTCCTGCTCAATTCCAGCTTTCAAAGAAGCTGCTGAACTGGCAGGATTGGTGTCACAGCATCAGAGATGTCTGCTACGGGCTGCTGGTCAGAGCCTGTGAAGGCTGAAATGCAGTTGGACTCGGAGGCCAAATTGTTCCAGCGTCGGTCTGTGTGTCCGACTCCTTGGCAAACAAAGAGCTTTTTTCCCCCCAGTGCTGTGTGAAGATCCTGCTTGGTGGTGACAAGCAGAATGGCTGCGTAAAAACGAGCTGGGATGGATGCAGGACGCAGCAGCCAGCCAGTGAGTCTGCTGGGGTGGCCAACTGCTTGGTCAGCACAACTTGAACTGAAGAGAGTGCTGGAGAGACTGGATTTAATGACTCCTGAGTATTTCTCTCTGCTCAGTCCTGTTCCTCCGTTGTGCTTTGCTGGCTGCCTGTTCCATCCAGGGGGGCTGGTCTCAGCTGCAGGGGTGGAGATGTTCAGGGAAGGGGAAGGAGCAAACTAAACCCCTCTGAGGTGTGTGTGCCTGCACACTGCGGTGCTTTCACAGGCTTTTCCCATTCTCGTTTGCCTTCAGGGCTCAGAATCAGAGGGGATAAATAATCTCCCAGCTTCTTGTAACAGCCAGCGGGGTCTTTCTACTGTCAGGATGAATTGGGATGGGTAAAGCCCAAATGGGTTAGGATGCTGGTATTTTGGGTATCCCGGAGGACTTGGTGATGTGATGTCTCATCTCTTGTGTCTGTGTCGTGTCCCCCCCCACCCCCCGGCCCTGACAAGCCTGGCAGGATTTCCTGATTTCCTCTCTGCAGTGGTGTCCTGTGCCCCGATCCCTGCTGGTGTTTTCCTCTGAATTCGTGTCCTTCTCCCCTTTCCTTGCCTCAGCCATGCTGCGGGCTGTGGCTGCTGTACCAGGGTCGGGGTGGGGGATGATGACACGACGCCCATGCCATGGGGCTGTGTCTAACAGCTTGCATGACACTGGAAGGAGAGAAGCAGCGTGTGTTTGGGGTTGCTTTAGGCACACTGTCTTGCTGCCTCAGATGTGCTTGTGGGTGGGAGGTGATGGGTGCTGGGGACACTAGCCAGGGAGGAGGAAACCCCCACCATTCCTCTGAGGTGTTTAGGTGCCTAATGTGGTGTTTAGATACCTTGATGGCTTTGACGTGGGAGGCATGGAAGTGTCCCAGGGATAGGGGCCTCAGGTGCTCTCTGTCCCATGCGGGTGATGACAGATCTGACAGAAACACAGGGAGGATACGCTGCAGGAGTTTCATCTCCACTGGAGCGTAGAAGAAGGCTCAAGAGATTTATTAGGCACTAAGAGTGCACTAAGGGATTTATTTCCTGCCAGGGACATCTTTCAGATGAGGCTCCTGCAGTAAGACCAAGCAAACTTTGACCTTTGACAACAGAAGAAATCCAGGGCCCTGCGTTTGACTTTTCTAGTGTCTGCAGCCTGTCCTCTGAGTTTGAGAGGGTCTTTCCTCCACCTGCCTGAAGGATCTGAGTATCACTGACCTAAAATGCTTTGAGAAGGAGGGGAGGCATCTGTCAAACAGGCAGGGACATGAATCTATAGCTGGTGTAATCCTATGAGCCTTTAGTCTACAGGAAACCCAGGCAGGGAGGCTGTTGGTGACACAGGAGAGGACACTTGCAAGAGAAGCAAATAGCACAAGGGAATGAAGTGCGAAGAGAACTGAGGTTTCAGGATTTGTTTCATCTTTTTTTTTTTTTTCTTGAGCATGAGGCTCAGGAGCTAGAGAAGGCTCATTCTTTTAATTCATGCAGTCAATCTTAGCAGGAAGAAGCTGCTGCTTTGGGTTTCTCCTCATAGCCCCCTGCCCTGCAATATCCTCACCGCTACCTCCATCCCTGGCTGTCGGCAAAGCCACCTCCTGGCAGGCAGAGATTTTCTGATGTTTCCCTCCAGCTCCTTTCAGGCTGCAGAGCAAACTGGTCCAGCCTATGGTCCAGTTTATGGTTCAGCCTTCCTCCTTGCCCATCTGCGGGGAAACTCGGCAACGAGAGCTTGTACTATGGAGCCTTTGGCAAAGCAGAGCTGGGTTGCGCGGCACGATGATTTCTGGGGAAATGCTCTCAGCAGTGGTTTCCCCCTTGCTTAGGCTCTCTGCTAAACAGTCCTTTGAGTCCCCGCATGGAAATCGGGTTAAGGGATGGACCTTAAGGAAAAGTTGGTGGTAATGAGCTTCTCTCAGAGGAGAGGGCATGCTGTTGACATATGGTGCAGACAGGGTCTAAGCTCAGGCAATTACAGAGAAGCGAGGGAATCCTCCTGCACCAGGGCTCCTGATGGGGATGACTGAGGTGCTGAGTCATGGCTCCTCTGGGGGTTGCTTTAATATTCAGTGAAAGGTGAGCGAGGATATGATACGAACCCTCTAATTGCCATTAGATTCACAGTGTTACCACAGACAAGAATTAACCCTGGTGTCTTTATCGTGCTGGAGTTTGCAGAAGTATTTTCCCCCCTCTGTTCTCAGAGGTGGTCCTAATAAGATGCAGGAGTGGGAAGGGAGCTGAGTGCATCCCAGCTGTTTTGAAGCACAACGAGAAAACCCTGAAGTTTGGTCGTCCTGAGCTGTAGTCAATCACTGGGGTCAGATTCTTGCTGCTGGGGAGGGAACTGGGTGACAGGAGCTGATCTGTCTGGCTTCTGCTTCAGGCACAAGCCCAAGCTATGGCAGCGGTGGGTACCCAGGGGACACGGAGATGCTCACAACCTTCAGCTGGGATGACAGGAATGTGCGCAGAGTGTTCATCAGGAAGGTAAGAGGCAACACTCTCCAGGCTCAGCCTTCCTCTGGGAAGGCAGGTGACCAGTTCCGAGCCCTTGGCGGGACCTGGCTGTAGTGGCTTTGCTGGATTCCCTAGACTGGGTGGGAAGCAAAGAGTCTGCAGGTCACCCACGGGCTGCCTCTCGTTTCAGGTTTATGCCATCCTGATGGTCCAGCTCTTGGTCACTCTTGTTATTGTGGCTTTCTTCACCTTCTGGTAGGTCTCTAGTGTAGCAGCAATGCCCACTTTGTCCCGTGCATGACCTGCTCCTCAACTGCCCGTACTCGGGGGTGTTGCCAGTTACACGGATACCTGATTGTTTTTTTCCCCATGTGCTCCAACAGAGAAAAAAAAACCCAAACTGAGGGAACTCTGAGAGGTCCTTCAGTGTTTCTGCTGCATTTCCCACACGTCCTCTGGATGGTGCATCATCCAATTTGGGTGCTATCCCCAGTCAAGAGGCCTGGGCTGCTTGCCCTTGAGTATTTTTCCTTTGGGAGTTATCAAGGCCATCAGATCCCAGCCTACCTGGGCTTCAGGGGCTGGGTTACCTCCCCCTGGGGAAGCAGACACCCCGCACTTGACCAGCGGCCATCTCTAGCTTGGTTACCTGAGCATTTTGGGCATGTGCAGCTCACATTGCCTCCAGAATAAATAATGAATCACTGTCAGCCTGAGGATTTCAGCTCCTTGATCCCTTCTCAGAGAAGGCAGCGGCCGTTCCCTGAGCAAGCCTGACGCTGTAACTGATAACAGCAGGGTCATGTTTCTGACTTGACAGGTTGAATTTCTTTCCAGTTGGTCAGTCTGCTGGGTAGATTCAGTTGTGGGTTGGTTTTTTTACATACCCTGCACTGTGTCACCTAGTGTGCGTTCCCAGGTTTAATTTAGCAGCAACCTGTGAAGTGATTGGCTTTTTTATGCTTTTTGCTCAGCATCTATTTTCTCTTGTCTTGCAGTGAGCCGGTCAAGGGGTACATCCAGACACACTCTGCCTGGTACTGGGCTTCCTAGTGAGTATCTCTGTGCTCTCCTCTGGCCTTGTGTGCTCCAAACAGCTCTGGGTGTGGCTGTGGTGATGTAGAGACACTTGCCAAGCAGTTTTTTTATCTGTCGTGAAGAATTGTCCCGATACGTTTGCAAGAGGAACTGGGGAAATTAATGGATAACTCTGAGGTGAGAAGGTAGAAAAATCTCACCTAAATGAATATGAGACATGGGAAATGCTGGAGATTTCCAAAGAGAAGGATCTACAAACCAGTGCCAAAGCAAATACATGAGCATTGCTCGCAGAGCAAACCAGGTAAAATTGAGGAGCTTTGAGTGCAACAGAACAGGAACCCAGATGTGAGATGTGAAAGGGTGCCCAGAGTACCTCCAAAGCTTAATCTGGGGATTGTCCCTTTGGAAGCAAAGAGATCGCCTGGGTATGTAACAGATCTGAAGAAAGGTGCAGGCAGCGGAGGGAGATTGGCTGCATCTGGAGGCAGTAGGATGTTTCTGGCCACATCTGAGCGGGGCTGTGGTGCCTGGGTCCTCACCATGGAGCTGCTCTCGGTGTCCAGAAAGTGGAATGCCAGTCATTAGTCCAAAAGGTCATCTCGGAGGGAGCGCAGGCTGCGCTTCCACGCGTGAGGATATCTGCGGTTGTGCTGCTTGCCTGGGTGCTGCCCGTGTTAGTGCTGCTAATTAAGCAGGCAGAGGGTGCAATGCAATTGTCTGTGAATAAGGCTCTGTGAACTTGGCTTGAATTAGTTCACACCCAAATCATGACATGTGTCCAGGGGAAGGGATGAGACACCAGCTTATATAACTTAGAAAAACAGACCCAAAATAGCAGCAATAGAAGGGACCTGGCATCCACGTGCCTCCTCGACCTAAAGGGAAAGCAGTGTGCTTCTCCTTGGCCAGTTGGTATGTTGGAAGGGCTGTGTTGCCTTGCAGGGAGACAAGATCAAGCTCTGCTCAGGTCTATGCTTTGACCTTTGGGTTCATCTCTTGTGGCTTACTGACCAGTTAGTGTTTAGTTCTTCTTTCGGCAGGAGTAAACATGTCTTGGGCCAGCTGGGGGTAGACTCTGTACTTGAGGGGCTTAAATTTTGCTTGTCCCTTCACCTCACAGCGATCTAACCCTTTCCTCCCCCCCAGCATCTCCAATTGCTTGTCCTGATCTGGGTCTGGATCTCCTTCATACGCAGGGACCCCAAAACTTTACACACTTCTGAAATAAAAGTGGCAGCCCTAGAGTGTTTTCCTGCTGCTGGGGCAACAGCTCAGAGGGAATAAAACGAGAGCAGATGTGCAACAAAGGATGCAAAAGAGGTGGAGTCCTGCAATGGCTCTTTGCTCCCTACACACTTGCTTTCCATCTATTCAGCCACATCCACTCCAGCTTTCCTGGTTTCCCCGTGGGAGAGCAATGCTCAGGTTTATCTGTGGTGCATTTATCATGGCCCATGGGTTTTGCTGTCACGTTCAGTTATTAGCCCTGGGGTGGCTATCGTGCCACCATCGGCATGCTTGGAAGCTGCTTTTCCCCCCCCAGGCGGTGGGTTGAAAGCAGGTTCTCACTGTGCCATAACACATCGGCACTATGGAAAAACACCCGGGCTGCGTGATGTCCAGAGAGGGAGACCATCCCTCAGCTCTTGGATTTCTTCCTTCACTTTGTTATGTCAAGTTATGTGAGATAAATAACTCTCCTGTGAGCTGGGGGTGGCTTGTGCAACAGCATATTAGGCTTAGGTCTGTGAGCATTGCTGACCTTCGAGGAGCCTTCTGCTGTTGAACTCTTCCTTGAGCGCTGGTGCAATGACATGAGAGCAGTTCCCTTCTACCAACACAGACCTTCCACCTGGCCTTCGGCAAGTAACTTTTACCAGCCCTGTCAAGCTTGGTATAAATGCTGCTGAAATCCCAGCAGGACGCCTTGATCCCACCCAGCCAGGAAGTGCCTGGAAATGAGGGGCAAAAGTCTGGTCACCTCTGTATGAGCACTTCCTGCACCGACCACGTGTCAACAGTGAACACATTTGGGTTCTCCATCCATCCTGCACCCGAACGCTGCCCTTGCCCTGCTCTAAAACCATCTTTCAGGTTTTTCAGGGATGTTTGCGGTGCCTGACCGTGTGGACTGGCATATGCAGAGTAGGCAGCTGTGGGTAGAAAAGGGCTTTCGTTCTAGGTAGTCACTGCCCTGCTTCCTACCCAGCCTCAACCGCTTGGCACGGTGTTGGCATTTGAAACAGTGCAGCAGAGCACTGAGACTTGTCAGCTGGAGACTCCTCTCCTCCATCAGTGCTGGGGTTCTCCTTCCTAAACTGCTCTTTTTCTCTTCTTTGCAGTGCTGTTTTCTTTGTGACCTACTTGATTCTTGCTTGTTGCTCTGGACCCAGGTAAAATACTTCCTTTTTGGCTTTGAAACAGCCCTGTGAAATGAGGGATGAATGTTTTCCTCCTGTTCCAAGCGTGACCAAAATGCTGCGGAGACAGGATTGGGTCATGCTGACGCAGTGATGTAGGCACTGAGGTGGCAGCTGTATTTCTACATGCCTGATGTAGTTGTGGGTTGCTGCAACGCAGCATTAAAAGCTGAAGTCAGATTGTCCGTGGCAGGGAAGCTAAGCTGCAGGAAAAAAATAATTAAAAAAAAAAAGTATTGTTGTGTAGCTCTGAATTCTCACTATTAAATACTGCAGGGGATGGTTGGCTTGGCTCTCGGTGGAGCAGGCCACTGCTGGCTGCTCTGACGGAATATCAAGGGGACGCTTGCCCTCTTGGTTCAGAAGCACCCCAGATGCACACTCAGTCCCAACAGGATGACTGTCCCCTTGCACCACCTCTGCCACTTGCTGCACAGGCTGTTAATTATATGGCACAACTTACGCAACCTGTTGTGCAACGCTGCCACCTCCCTCTGCAGCCCAGGGCTCACCAGCCCCTCTTTCTTCACTTGCAGGAGATATTTCCCGTGGAATCTGATCCTGCTGAGCATCTTTGTAAGTAGCGCATCTGGACAGCATCTGCCCTGCCCCTACAACCAATGTGGGTTCCATAATGGCTCCAAGCAGGGGAGATGTCTGGGCTGGATTCCTGCAGAAAGCAGGAATTTCATCCTCTAATTGCCCTGCTCTTGGGGCTCAGGAGCTGTAATTGAACTAGAATGTGATAAGCAGGAAAGAAGGGAACTTCTGTTTACATTAACTAACTAACTAAATAAAAATGCCCATGGAAGTTGGTTGTTGGTGGGAGCTGGCACCTGGGGCAGGGTGCTGGTATCCTGTGTGAGAGGGGTAGAGGGATGGAGAAGGTGACGTTTCTTTGAGGGTGGTGGCCTGCCCTGATTTTAACCTGCCCTGTGGATATTAATCACCAGAGGATTAGAAACTATGCAAAAATTGCTTCTCTTGAGCATCTGTTTTAAGAGGTTTCTCTGCCCTTATCACTGTAATTGAAATGTTTTATCTGTTGCGTGCCTCTCCCTGGGACATGAATGCAGAAGTAATGTGGTTCTCTTTCCCTCCCAGACGCTCTCCATGGCTTATCTCACTGGGATGCTCTCCAGGTAGGGCGAGCCCGTAGTCTCTGGATGTCTTCTGGTCCTATGTTCTGTCTTCCTGCAAAAAACCCCCAACCAAACAACTCCCTTACTTCTGAAATACAAGGGCCACCTGATCTTTGTGGAGCTGTTCCGGTCACCCCACAAAGCCTGACCTTCCCTTTTCAAAATACTTTTTAAAGAAGCTCTCCAAGACCTATGGTGGCATCCCCTTCCCTCTCCCAGCTGAGGCAGCACAGGGTAGTTGCTGGCTATGCTAAATCCTATGGGACAGCACTGGAGAGCCTGGGACAAGGCAGCACCTGCGTGGATGGGCTACAGGGGACAGCCCTATGCTGCGATCTCACCTTTCCCACAGAGCAGCGCTCCTGCAGATGGGGCCGAAATGAGACGAGGAGTGGGCTTTTTTTTTTCCAGCAGTTTCGGGTGTTCTGTAGCCTGCGGCTTGCTCCCTTTCACTTGTGTTTTTACTGCTACAATCTGCTCACAAGATCAGCCCTGGTTCACGTGGGTCCCTGGTGATGAGGCAGATGAGTCCAGTGGGTGTTGATGGATGTGTGCTGGGGACAAAGAAAACAGCAGCTTCAGCAGCTTGGGGAAAATACCAGTGATGCTGCTCTCCAATCAAACCCAAGGGGAGACTGGGGAGACTGGCTTTTCTTAGGGCTGAGCCTGGTGCTGTCAGCAGCACCAGTAGTCAGACCAACAAGCGATAACCTTGGCCTGCAGACTCTGCTTCTCCAAATCCCTCCTTCCCTGCAGCTTCTCAAACCCCTGTTACGAGCACGTCACTCGCGTAACAGCGGCTGGAGTTTTCTGATTTCTCCTTGTGCCGCAATGACATTTGTCATTCTATTTTTATTATCTCCCAGTTTTGAATCCTCCCCCTTCTCCATCTGTCCACGGACAGATAGATTTTTATAGTAAGCCCCCATCTTAGCTGCTCATGCATTCCCAGGAGGCACAGACATGCCCTCCTGCCTTCCTGCTGCTATTTAAAGCAGGAGGAAAACCCATCTAAGTGTTGTGTGGTTTTTTTTCAGTATTTTCTATCCTTCCTTTTTTACATTAAGGGGGGACATTGATAATTTCAGTGCTGTTTGTGCCCCTAGAACTCATGCTTTCCTTGTATGCCCCTGTTAAGATTCTGTCTGTCTTCATCCCTGTGGGAAACACCGAAAAGTGTTTTTGCTGTTGATTTTGCAGTTACTACAACACCAAGTCAGTCCTCCTTTGCCTGGGGATCACAGCCCTGGTGTGTCTGTCTGTCACCATCTTCAGCTTCCAGAGCAAGGTCAGTTTGAGCTGATCGCTTCCTCTGGGAGAAGATTTATTACACAGGGGGAGGACACGGGGTCAGGTAGTGCTGGGGGTGAGGTGTGAAGGGGCAGGTCGGATACAGGAGCAACCTGAAGGGTGCTGGGATGTAAAGTGAAGGTTACAGGAAGATTAGGAAAGATGCTGGGGTGAGGGATGTGTCAGGGGTATAGATGGGGCTGGAAGATAATGTATGAGGGTAAGATAGGTGTCTGAGGATTAGGCTTGGGGGGGAGGAGGTACAGAAAGGCACCAGCACAAACGTGCATGACTGGCCTTTGGATTTCAGGTATGCAATGGCTACTGAGTTCTCACCTGTGGCAATAAAGGGGCAAGCATTTGGCTCCGGTGGCATCCAGATGGGTGTTGAGCTGTAGACCCTGAGATGCAGATGAAGAAATTACCATGTGACACCAAACAGGGTGTGCTGGTGGAGAGTCCCTCGCTGTGGACCTAGGGAGGTTCAGCTCCCCTCACTGCACTTGTAACGTAATGTTCTTTACCTCCACAGTTTGACTTCACATCCTACCAGGGTGTCCTCTTTGTGATGCTCATGGTGCTCTTCTTTGGTGGCATCATCTTGGCTGTGATCCTGCCCTACCAATATGTGAGTAACGACCTGTGTCCCTCCTTCCTCGCCCAGTGCCACCAGTCCTGGTGCAAGCTGGGAGCTGATCAGCCTAAAGCAGGCAAATGCCAGGGCTTGGCTCGAGTGGGGTGTCCCAGCCTGATCTTTGAAAGTGTGCCTTGAAAATGAGCCTGATCTTTGAAACACCAAGAGAAAGATAAGGCAAGATCAGGTGGCTGTTGCTTGGTTGTTGTACAATCAGATATCAAGTTGTAGGACAGCACTGGCCTGGTGCTTGAGGAAGTTTGCTTTTATTCCTGGAGCTGTGTAGTGACCCCATGGCAGGTCACATCACCCACTTGTGCCTCAGTTTCCCCTCCATTACTGGACAGGGTAGTGAGGACATTAAAACACAGGGCTCTTGCCCCAGATTCATGGCAGAACTTCACCTCTGGGGAAGTGCAGTGGGGAGCCTGTCTGGCCAGACCTGGCTGTATTCACCCTGACACCAGGTGCTGTCCTGCAGTGGTCAAATCGTGAGGCTCAAATTTCTCATAAATAAGCAAATCTAGGGGGTGACTCAGACCCCAGGGGCAAGTCCTGATGATGAGTGAGCACCTTTTCGCTCCTCCAACTGTTGTCAGCCCCTTTGCAGCGGTCCAGCCCCTTCCTTTGGCCATGCTGGTCACAGTTGGTGTTGGCTGTGCCCAACTGAAATCTTGAAGCGGCTCGTGATCATGCCTGACAGAGGGTTTGGCATGGCAGTAGAAGTGTCTGGTCTCCATCCAAGACTGTTTCATTAGGTGTGTTGTTAGGCAAGAGCTTTCCTGACAGACCCTGGCAGATGCTGACAAAAGAGAGAAGGTGCATGGGGGTGTGCAGTTGCCATTAATCACCCTGTATGCTGAAGATGGAGGTACCCAGCTTTGACCACAGCAGCCTTTAAGTGGTCTCCAAACCCTTCACATCTTACCTGGCTTCTCTGGGGACCCAAGTCATACTTTAAGAGCCAGACCTGCAGAATACGCTCCCACTGGCAGTTGGAGTTGGTCTGATGAGGGACAGATAACACAGGCTGGTACTTCCAAAACCATGAGCTTGGATTTTTGTTGCCTTCACTTGAGCTCCACCTCTCCCCCGTGCAGACGTGAGGGTGAACCAGCCTGCAGTGCCAAGCCACTGCCATTAAATTGTTGAGACAACTCCGCTTTATCTTGCAGCTTGTCAAGATAAGCATAGCTTGAGGCAGCCTTGTAATGAGCTTGTCGATCTGGGGAGGCAAGCTGTGATCTCTGCGTTGAATCAGCTGTCTGTGTGGGCACCTTCCTCTGGAATACAGGCAACTTCTCCGTCAGTGCTGGGTGCTGTTGTGCCACAGCAAGCAGGGGTTGAAATTCGGTCTTGGTTCCAGTGACGTTTCTTGCTGTGACTCCAGCAGATGAACACAGTTAAGTTATGCTTGTTAAAGCTGAGTCTGGCTCTTGGGAGCATTTGGTGTTTCTTCCAAACGAACAAAAATAGCAAAAGGTGGGATCAGCCTTGTCTGGGTCAATAAATGCCTTCTAGGGATGCTGCAATGTGTTTCCGCCAGGATAGTGCTGAGATATTTCCAGAGAGACAGCAGACCTGGTGGCAAAGGCTACTTGGAAACATAAGTGCCTGATCTAGAAGCTTATGACGCAATTGGACATAAAGGCCACTGCAAAAGGGGAAACTGAGGCACGGTTTCCAGCATCATGTAGACGTCCCCAGCAAAACCTGTGTTGGAGCTGGAAGTGGTACAAGTCCATCCTGGGCTATTAGAGCACTTTTCTTCGTTTGTATCCTCCATGTCAGAACTAAGTTGTCTTCTGTGTCAAGTCCTAATTAATGGTTTTTCTCTCAGGCACTGACCGGTGGATTTTTTTCCTCCAGGTCCCTTGGCTCCACGCGATCTATGCTCTGCTTGGTGCCATTATCTTTACCATGGTAAGTGGGTGCTGGCCATGGGGCCTGGCAGGAAAAATAAGCAAATAAGCAAGGAGTGAAGGCTTTTAGCCTTGAAAGGTGCTTGGGAAAGGGTGAGGAGTGAGTCGCAGCGTTGTAGAGAGCTCCACATCCTCAAATGGCTCGTGAACAGCAATTATCGCAGTGACCTCAGCCTTGTCCCAAGAAGGTGTTGGTGTACGTGACAGAGCTGGTGCAGAGCATGGGGTGATTGGCAAACTCAAGCTGTATGAGCAATACTAGGTGTGAACAGCAGAAAGCGTTGTAGGGATGGGGCAAAAAGGCATCAATGGAGTGGGAAAAGCAGAGGCGAAGCTTCAGCGCAGCAGTGGGAGCTGGGCTGTGGTGCTCAAAGGGCACTGGGGAGTGACATGAGGCTACAAGAAGTGAACAAAGTCAAGTCAGGGGCTGATTGAGCGGGATTGAGCTAAGAATTGGGTACGAATTTGACTAACAGAGGTCCAGAAAGTCAATGAGAAGCCATGATTTGGGGTTATGGGGCGTTGGAGGCAGGAAAAGCCCTGAAGCTGGGCAGCTCCTCCAAGGAAAGTTGAAAAGGTTTGATTCATTCCTTCAGCTGCTCCCTGCTGGTCCCTCCTGTGAGCCTCTTCCCAGAGCAAGCCCCGGCAGTGCCGTGCTTGCCGTTCGGGTGTGGGAGTTGCCAGGGAAGATGCTTGGCGTTACCTCGAGGTGGGGGTCAGGAGGAGGGCTCCCTTGGGGTTCAAGGCGGTGCCCATTGGGCATGTTGTGAATATGAAATTGCTCAACTGTTCTTTTATTAGCCATAAAAGTCATTTCAAGTGAGGTCGGATATTTCTTCCGTGATTCATGACTAAAGACCGTTCCGTAAAATACAAGTAGGCTAAACATCTTATAATTACCCCATAAATTTCAGTCAGAACCTCAGCTGGTGGAGTCCATTGTGCCAGGCTTGTCAGCTCAGCCTGACAATGTCTAAGGAGATCAGTGAGTGATTTATGACCAGGGAGACCAGAAGTGCCAGCTGACTCCAGGCGATGGCAAAGATGCCCTGTCAACCCTGAAGAGCTCCATGCCAAGGTGTTTGTCATGGGCTAGGTTAGCAGAGGGAGTAAAGGTGAGATGGAAGAAGATACGGGGCTTGAAGTCATGCAACAAGGCGCAGGTTTTCTTGCAGCTGGGCCACCTTGTAGCCCATGCTTGCTCCTGTGAGTGCTGTGTCCCTGCAGGCAGGCTGGGCAGTGGATTCCCACTCTGATGGCTTCACTGGTAAAATCTGCTCAGTGTTCAGTTGTGTTTGTGCCTCTGAAAGGCGTTAGCTCTGCTCTGGGTCTGGCTACCTCTGCTGGTAGTTCTGCAGACCTTGGTGCTGCCCAGGATCTGGGGTTTCTTGCTCTTTATTGCTCTGGTGTTGCTGCTGCCACAATGTCACGTGGGGTCCAGGACACCTGGTAGGTGTTTCTGAACTGGGGGAAGTCTGGGAATAACAAGTGGTAGGGACCGGTTGAGGAGGAACAGGGGGAACTGCTCCAGAGCTGATCCTGGGACACATTTGGGACGGATGAACCAAAGGGGAGCCTTGGGGAAAAGCAAGAAGGAAGCAGGCCTGGAGTAACAGGCGCAGGGTTTGACTCTCCACAGTGAAATGAAGGAAGTTGCTGCTCATTCAGTGCATTGTTCTGAGCTTCTAAACTGCAGTTACAGCCCATAAAAAGTGGCTGCATTTCTGTTCTGGGTACAGTGAAGCAACAGGGAGAACTGTCCCTTAAGCACTTCTTGCTTCCCTGTGTCAAATCTCCATGTGACTGTCATTGGGTTTCCTCCGCTTTCCTCACAGTTCCTGGCATTTGACACCCAGATGCTGATGGGGAATCGTCGGTACTCGCTGAACCCAGAGGAATACATCTTTGGAGCCCTCAACATCTATCTGGACATCATATACATCTTCTCTTTCTTCCTCCAGTTCTTTGGCTCCAGCCAGGAGTGAGTGCAGCCAGGCAGTATCTTCTTTCTGTTGGCAAGATGCAAGTGTTTTAAAAAAAAAAATATTAAAAGAAGAGGAAAAGAGGGTTCAAAAAGGAACAAACCAACCCAAACCCACCCTTTCTGGCCCACTAGCAGGCTCCATTCAATCAGCTGAGCAAAGTCCCTGGGTTCCTTACGCAGCTTGTATATATGCTGTTAGGCCTTTGTGACCCAGAAAGCAAAGCAGGGCTTAAGTGTGATGTCTCTTCTGCTCCCACCACTCCTACCGAGATCAAACCAGATCAGAGACTGGGAGGCATGAGACCAAGATCTTCTTTTCCCCAGAGGCTGTCAGAGTTGCCTGTCAGAGTCCTGCACATCACAGGGTGGTGAAGTGCTGCAAACAGCTCTGCAAAGGAAAAAAACCCAACATTATGGGGAGGAGAGTAGGGAATTGCGCTCAGATCCTGGCAGGAAAACCATCTGAACAACGGGAAAAGGTTAGGGAGATCCTTGCCTCCCCCTGCTTCTCTCTCACATCCATCTGGAGCCCTGTGGCCTCTGCAGAGATTTATTTCCGATAGTGCAGAGCACGGGACCGTGTAGTCTGGATGTCCCAGCAATCAGTCCTCCAGGGACAAGGGAACCTGTTGCTCATGACGTGCGGCCTCTTTGAGGACATCTCTAATGCCCCTGCAGGAAGAATTCCTCTGTATCCTTTACCTCTGGCCGTGGGGCTGAGTGTGGGCTTGCTTTCCTTCCCAGAGAGGGACAGCAGGTCCATCGGCTATGGGCTCACCTCCCACCCAAGGGGATACGTACATCAGTTTGCTCTGAAGGGTGGCTCTTCACTTGGGAGGGCTGCAATCCCCTCTGAGGATTCTTGGCAGAGAAGAGATGAAAGGTTGAGTTTCAGAGTCCATGCAAGGCCAGGCACCTCCCGATACGGCAAACAGGTGCCTGAGATCCTGTGATGCACAAAATTATCTTGGTTGCTTGAGATTAATGGTCCTAAGTGGTTACTACCCAGAGACTGAGGCCAGTGTGAAAGCCTGTTACTCAAAATGGGCACCGTGTTGTAGCAAACGTCTCCGTCGCCTCTCGCTCTGCCCATTTTCCCGTTTTGCTCCCCCAAAGGGGATGTCAGTGAGAGCACTGGATGCCTCGGAGCGCTCAGGTAACTTTCCATCTTCCCCTTGCTCACATTCCCCTGTTTGGGGATTAGCTGGCTAATTTCTAACTGTAAAGCTCCAGGTGGAGATAAGAAGCCTTTTGCTCTTATTTAAAAAGCGATCCTTCCTGCTGATAGAAACCCCTATCTTCAATCTCCCTGGGAATGCCGGGGCAAATGCGTCACTGGGCTGCCTCTAGCGATCCCCGCGTGTTAGAGGGAGGCTGTGCCAAAATGCTCTGCACCGCACGTTCCTCCTGTGCTGCTGCCCCGGCTTTTACCCTTCACATGTTTGTATCCTCCTGCCCCACGTGTTCGGTGTCCTGAGCCGGGCAGAGGAAAGTTACTGCGTGAAAATGTTTGCTGCGTGAAAAAGTTACGGAGTGAAAAAGGCTTCAGCCCCTCTGTGGCTGCACTGACCTTGTGTGTCATTGCACGGGAGCACAACCGGTGCCTTCCACCTCACTTTCCTCTCCAACATCCCATGAAAAAACCCAACCAAGCAAAACTCAAAATCTTTTTGGGAATAATTCATAGAATGGTGGGGGCTGGGAGGGACCTTTGGAGATGATCGAGTCCAACCCCCCTGCCAGAGCAGGGTCACCCAGGGCAGGTGGCACAGGAACGCATCCAGATGGGTTTTGAAAGTCTCCAGACAAGGAGACTCCACAACCTCTCTGGGCAGCCTGTTCCAGGCTCCATCACCCTCACAATAAAGAAGTTCCTCCTCAGGTTGAGGTGGAACACTCTATGCTCAAGTTTATTGTTCCTTGATGGGGTGAGGACAGCGTTAAGTTCATGACCCACTGATTTCTGCAGCATATCGCAGGGAATCATAGAATCATTCCGGCTGGAAGAGACCTTCAAGATCATCAAGCCCAACCTTATTCCCAGCCCTATCCAACCCACTAAACCATGTCCCTAAGCACAACATCTCTCCGGCTCTTAAACACCTCCAGAGATGGTGACTCCACCACCTCCTTGCGCAGGCTGTTCCAATGCCTGGCAAACCTTCCAGTAAAGAAATTCTTCCCAGTATTCAGCCTGAACCTCCCCTGGTTCAACTTCAGGCCATTGCCTCTTGTTCTATTGCTTGTCACCAGGGAGAAGAGACCAACTCCGCCTTGCTACAACTTCCCTTCAGGTAGTTGCACAGAGCAATAAGGTCTCCCCTCTTTTCTCAAGGCTAAACAGCCCCAGATCCTTCAGCCTTTCATCACAAGAGACAGGCTCCAAACCCTTTCCTAGCTTGGTAGCCACCTCTGTACCCTCTCCAGCACCTCAACGTCCTTCCTGTAGAGAGGGGCCCAAAACTGGACCCAGTATTCGAGGTGCTGTCTCACCAAAGCCAAGCACAGAGGGGTGATCACCTCCCTGCTCCTGCTGACTACACCGTTCCTGATCCAGGCCAGGATGCTGTTGGCCTTCTTGGCCACCTGAGCACACTGCTGGCTCATGTTCAGACGGCTGTCAGTCAACACTCCCAGGTCCTTCTTGAGAAGTGGCACTAAGAAGTGGCAGAGTTGGGAGAGGAGACAGCATGGGAGGCACCCTAAAAGCTTATGAAATAGGAGTTTAAAGAGGGAATTTTCTAGCTCAGACCTGTGCAGGCTCTTCTGAAATAGCTCAGCAGGCTGGCTGTGCTGCCTTGCTTTGCTCATGGCAAAGGGATTTGTAGGTGTTTCTGCTTTCCAGCTTTTGAGGAGGGAATATGGAGTTGTGTGATGAGTTCTGACTCGAAAATAGTCCTAAAACTCCTCCTCTGGAGGACAATCTAGACCAGAGCTCTGCAGCCCTCCTTTCTATGCTGGGACTCCTCCAAACTGGCCCCTCACACTCTGGGGCTGTGGAGGAGAATGCAGATCTACAGCCCACTCTGGATCTCTTGCTCTTTTTCCTTCTGGTGTGGAGTAACTTTGCTGCTGCTTGACCTGCTGCTACTTCCTGGCTCCCTGCTCCTGTGTGGGAAAAGCTTGCATGGCACCTGCTCCGTCTCGCTGCCACTCCACGGGGCTCCCTTCTTGCATGTGCCCCAGTCCTTCTTCTGCACTGACCCCATGGCTTGAGGTCCACCCGAGCCAGGCCTACCGAAAGCGCTTGGACTGAAGCAGTGAGTCATCTGTAGATGCTCAGAGAGGTGGAAGTCCTCCCAAGGCTGAGTAACAGAGGATTAGGGGTGGGATAGAGGCGTGTTCCTCCTGGGTTCTGTGACCATCTGTGCAGGGCTGCTTCTCATCCTCCACGTGGACATCCTTTATCTGAGATCTGCATCGTCCAGACCCTGGCTCTGGATCCCCCTGCGCCTTTTGTCCGGCCATTCTTCTGATTTCATTGTAAATAGGATTTTGTATTTTCTCTGAACATTGCTAATAAATTGTTGCAAAACTGTTGTTGCTGGTGTGAGGTCTCCTTGCTGAAGTACAGCTGAAGGGAAGTCTGGCTGCAGAGCTGGTGCTTCTTAAAACAGACAAAATAAACAAGACTTGGGCATAATGGGGCATGGCCCCAAGTTTTCCTGGAGATCAGGCTGTCCCTTCTCCGGTCATGACTGCGGAACACATCCCACACCAAGTAAAACACACATGGCTCCAACGTAGACATCATGCAGGAGAAGTATTGGAGAGCTGAGGGTGAAAGGGCTCCTTGAGGGAGGCTCCTGTTGTCTTGTAGACTTGGTTTAAGTGCCCACAGGATTAAGAAAACCAAGCAAGTGGGGGTAAGCAAGTGTTGTAAGCAAAGCACCTGCTCAGAGGGCATTTACTGGAGCTCTGGAGAGCGATCAGACGTACTAAGCATTCTCTACAGTCAGTGGGAAAAAGAAATGCCTCCAGATGGCAACTTACCCGACTTAATGCCTACACAGGGAGGTGAAAACTCATCTCTCTCCCCATCAGCTCTGAAGGGCTGATGAGTCCAGGCTGTCAGAGATCTCAGAGGAGAGAAATCCCAAGGGCAGCACCTTGTTGTAACAGATCTCTGCTCTTTGGCAGGGGCTGTGCCCAAAAGGCGAGGGTGAAATTTGTTTCCTGACGAGTGCTGCCCCGCAGCGTGGTACAGCCACTGTGGCCTATCCTGCAGCAAGAAAATATTCTTTTTTTTTTTTTCCTTGTGTTTTGCTGGTTAATGCTCTTCTGTGGGACAGTGTTTGTGGAAAAAAATAACTAGAAGTGGAGCATTTCCATGCAAATGAGTTGGCCGTGAGCAGTTATATGAGGCATCATTAGCTGTTCCTGTAATTACCACAAATGGGATAAAAGGGCTGATGATTCAGTCAAATTTCAACTCTTGAGGCATGGGGCAAAAGTCCTTTGGCTGAATCAAAGTGGGACCCCTCAGAGGTAGGATGCAGGGATGTGGGATAAGGGAGGAGACGGGGAGATGCATCAGGGTGTGGAAGATGCTGGAAAGATGAAGTGCTCACCCTGTTTCCCACACCTATAGCAAACAGGAGCCCTAAATGGGGGCCCTAAATAAAGCCTGAGAGAATCAGCGGAGACCTCAGAAAAGCAAATTCCACCGCCTGGAGAAGGGGGAGATTTTTATTTACTTTTGCACTTCTTTCTGCCTTCCTTCCCTTCTGTGCTTGAGGTGTTTTGAGGAAGGATGGACTTGTGATGCCAGCTCTGCCCAGGACTCACCGTGGGGGGGACGGACACTCCTGCCCACCCCGGGGACCTCTGCCCACCCCTGCCCACCTTCTTCCATGGCAAGAACGAACAGCAAGAAGGGCTCTGGTGTGGGTAGGAGTTGTTCACCTGCATTTCTGAGCTCCTGGCGCCCTCTGCTCTTCACACTGCGATATAAAAAAAACCCAGCATAAAATGAAAACTGGTTTCCCTGAGTCCACTTGACCCTGAAAGCTGCCCCGTGCCGGCTCTTTGGATCCTTTAACCATGAGCTTTCATTTTCTTCTGCTGTCAAACCTCCTGCAGGCTGCCTGCCTACGGGAGCCTGGGCAATCCCAGGTTTAAGTGCGATTTAAATAACATTTATATGTTGTTTATATGGAGTTTATTTATATTTAGTTTATTTACATGGAGTCTCCTGCTCTGGAGACTTTCCAGCCCCCCCTGGCTCTGTTCCTGTGGGGGCTGCCCTGGGTGACCCTGCTC
>JAAGNO010000226.1:0-10406 GCA_033439905.1 Ceryle rudis
GGGGACCCGAGGTGGCCGCAGGGGAGGCGCAGGAGGGCGGACAAAGCTGGCCCGGGGTCCAGCCGCAGGGCTGCGCCGACGGCTCCCGCTCCCCTCCCTGCCCTGCCGGGATGCGGAGCTGGAAGCGCTGGCAGGAGCCGCCTTTCCAGAGCCAGGCTCAGCATCTCAGGTCCTCAGGGGCTGATGTCACCCCGCGCAGGCGCCGCCCCTCCAAGGAGGGGCTCACGTCTGGACAGCAGCATCCCCCTCCTCGCTGTAGATGTTCTGGCATCCCCCCAGACCCCTCCTTCCACAGCCCTCCGCCTGCCCAGCCTAAGCTGAAGCTTGTCCCGCTGTCCCCACAGCCCATGTCCCTGCCTTGCCCGAGGCGCTGCAGAGCCTGTGGTCACCTCCACGGCAAGCAGGGACCTCCACCTTGTTTTTGCAGGTCTCTGCAGGGCCCTCTGCGACTGGTGAAGGGGTCACAGGGTGGAAATAAAGGGCTAAGTGTTGTGGTGGCCACGGCCATGGTCACCGTGAGATGGTGACCATCCTGGCACTGTGTTTTGAACCCTTTTGGTGTCGCTGAAGGGTGGTAAATAGCTCCCTTTTCGTGGTGGAAATTCAAAGCAGCTTTTCTGTGTGGATTCGGGATTTGCATGATAAAAGAAAGAGCAGAGGCAGCCTGGGCCTATTCTCTTTTCTTTTCTTTTTTTTCCAGGCCAGACGCTCAGGGCAGAAATATTTTGGACACTTCTTGCCTGCCTGTGTTGGGAGGAGCAGCCTAAATCCTTGGCTCCAAAACCAGGTTGTTGCCAGCTCAGACTGAGACTTAAATTCAAGTTGATGTTTTGATGCCACAAAGTCGCTTTTAATCCTCTCTGAATCCCCTACACAGGGACGGACAGAGGGAAGCTCACAGCGGACAGTAAATAAGTCGCCTGGAGCAGCACAATACTGCAGGAGAGACTCAGCACAGAATCAGTAAGGATTTTCCTGATAAATTATTATTAACTGGGGGTGACAATGCAGGCTGTTGTGATGCAGCACAGCAGAGGGGTTTGCTACCTTGGAGGAGGCTGCTGCTTGTGGCAGGCAGAATTGAAACCATTCCCTTAGGCTTGTCCCAACAAGCCCAGAGAGCTGAGTTTTGCTTTGCTCTGCTTTAGCTTTGCTCTACTTTAGCTTCGCTCTGCTTTGCTTTTTGAGAGGGATTTCCTGCCCCAGCAGCTCCGGCTCTGGGAATGGCCAGGGTTCCTGGTCTTGCCCTGGAGGATCAGCCCCATCACCTGAGCTCTCCTTGCTGGCTCTGCTCAGCCCTTGGATGTAAGGGCTCCCCAGGGCCCCCATTACTTGAACAAGCCCCTCTCCTGGGGTCTCCTTCTGACATGTTTAAGAGCACAGCAGCTGGGGAAGGGTTTGCTGAGTCTTCATGGGTCTGAGGTTGCTGGTGGTTGGGAGCCTGGAGCAGCAGGGGGGAGCTTTGTCTCAGCCGATCAGCAAGAGCAGCTCAGACACTGCCCAGACATTCTCTCCTCCAGCTTCTCCACAAGCCTGAGTCCTCTCAGGGTGCTTGTCCCTCAGGTTTGATTTAACAGGGATAGGATGAAGCTTTAGTGCAACACTGGGCGGGTGTTTGGACCCAGGGACAATGCCAGCCCTGCCATAGTTGAGGCCAGGGGGTAAGGAGACAGGCAACAAGCTGGCAGAAGTCCTGCCCCAACAGCCTATATCTAGTGGCTGCTCTCAGCTCACTGGAGCTTTCTAGGTGGAAATGCCTTTCACAACACCACGGTGAAGCTCTTTACAGCAAGGGTGGGAGCAGCCAATGCTGGGAAATGCCTCTGTGCAAGCTGGCAGAGGCGAGCCCCCTGGAGAAGTGGTCACTCTGTTCGGGTTCTTATCTCTCCAAATATTCCATCACTTAATAAATTCCAGAGCTGTGATGTTCTTGACCTGGGGCCAGGATGGACCCCACGGATCTCCTGCACCAGCAGTGCCACAGCAGCCAGAGACAGTATCTCTGTAGCCTTGTGTGCATTTGCTCCTTGTCCCTCATTACATAAACATCCCGGAGTTATCAGGAGCTGCTGAAAGAGCTGAGTAGACATTAATTAGTAACCAAAAAGATTGGTCAGAAAGGGAATGATGGGAGCAAAATACACAGACTTTTGTTTGCCTACGGCAGTGAAAGTGCAGAGGGTTCCCATTCTGCCTCCCCTTCCGGCCGATCACCTCTGGCCCTTGGTTCCCGTTCACAGAGGTAGCACCTACCCCATCACAAGCCACCATGCCCTGGGTCTCCCCAGATCTGCTCCTGGCCTTGCTGATTGAGAAAGCCAAAATCCCAAGAGCAAGTCTTCCAAAATGGTGATGTTTTGGGCAAGGATAAGCCCAGGGCTTTTCCCTTTTCCTTCAGAGCATCTCTCTCACATCGCCTCTCATTAGGGTTTTTGTCTGGCCTCAGATGGAGGCTAGGAGCTTTAATGACATGAGGATTACTATGAAATAAGTGTGTCAGGACCTCAAAACTGGTTCCTGTCCCTGACCTGCTGTGCCTCCCTGCTCAGTGCCCAATGGGAAGGCACTGGCAGCAAAGGCACAGCCAGCAGCTCTCAGAGCTGCCTGTGTGCGTGGGGAGCCCCGTCCCGTCCCCCCCCCCAAACATATCCAGTGTGATACAGGCTGCAGAGGATGCTGGGTGGGAGAACATCTCTGCCCCTTTCTGCTCTGCTCTGACCTTGGCCTGTTTGTTTTCTCCCGCCAGGGCAGGGTGAGCAAACAGTAGATGCCAGGGCCCCGGCCGCAGCCGCACTCCAGCTCATACAGTCACAGGAGGGCTGTGCTCCTGGCTGCTCAGGATGAGGCTCCTCTTCCCTGCCATCGTGCTGGCCCTGATCACCACTGCCCATGCTGCTGAAGGTGAGCTGGAACTGGCTATCCCAGCGCCAGGTGCCTCCTGCTTGTAGCCAGGGTGGGGACGGAGTGAGTGTGGCTCCTGGGCTGATAGAGGGGCTGGGGAGTCCAGGCAGGGTGAGGCGGGGACCACTGTCCTTGTTGGCTACACCTTGCAGCATGGAGAGAAGGCAAAATTTGCCTGAGCAAATCCCTGACCATTCTGCAGCCAGACTGCTAGCTTGGAGCTGGGACCCTGGCACAGCCTGGTCTGTGGCTGCTGTCCCAGCAGGACCTGAGTGGGAGCACGGAGAGGTGCTGCTTTAACCCTGGTGAAGAGGTTGACCATGGAGAAGTGGGGTTCTCCCAGGCAGGATGCACCTCTGTTTGCTTTCACCCCTGGGGCTGGGCTGGGGGTGACATATCAGTCCCACTGCCTACCCCATGTTACTCCTCCTGCGCTGGCGGGTGGTTTTTGCAGAGTCCTGCGAGGGCCGCTGTGAGGACGGCTTCGACGCGCGGCGCAAGTGCCAGTGTGACACCCTCTGCGTGTACTACCAGAGCTGCTGCAGTGACTATGCCACCGTGTGCAAAGCCAAAGGTACCAGCCCCGTGGCCACCCTCCTGTCCAGAGCAGGGCTTGCTGGGGCAGCCATGGGTGTCCAACACTGTGGGGGTTTAGAGGAGTCCATGCTGGGTCAATTCTGCATGTACCAGTCAGTGTCCACGGGGTGAAGTCAGTGCCAGGATTTGGTGCTCAGGGTGCTGCAGCACCAGGGGGTTTTGGCAGCTGTCCACAGTGTGGGGTCTGTGCAAATCCATATTGTCTGGGAGCAAGCGACTCCCACACCCAGACCCAGTGGGAGACACCCAGGGGTCCCCAGGACCAACCTGCTCCCTCCCACAGTGACCCGGGGAGACGTGTTCGCCTTGCCAGAGGATGACTATCTCGACTACAACCTCACCGTTGACTTTGGCACCGAGGCACCCCCCCCCGAACTGTTGACAGTGGAGCCCACGCTGGAGGGCACGCTGGGCCCTGAGGTCATACTGCCAGAAGTGCCCAGCACCACACCGAGTTGGTTTGAGGAGCAAGAGCCTGACGAGCTGTGCAGCAGGAGACCTTTTGATGCCTTCACTGACCTGAAGAACGGTTCCCTTTATGCTTTCCGAGGTATCCTGGGGACCTTTCCCAGGCACGTGGGTCACACTGCTGTGCCATCACCCTGCACCGGTGGCTGCGGTCCCTCCTACAGCTCCCACCTCCCCTGTCTCCCCAGGAAGGTACTTCTATGAGCTGGACAAGACAAGCGTGCGGCCCGGCTACCCCAAACTCATCAGCGATGTCTGGGGCATCGAGGGCCCGATTGACGCAGCATTCACACGCATCAACTGCCAGGGCAAGACTTACCTCTTCAAGGTGGGCAGGAGCCTGGCTGCAGGTGTGGGGGTGCTGCTGGGGCAACCCATCCAGGCACCCTCCATGCACACAGACACACAGCTACTGCCAGATATCCCCATGTCCCTGTGGCTGTCCACAGCCCCAGGCAGCCACAGCCTCACCATGGGGCTTCCCAGCAGCCACTCACTCCCTTCGGCAGACCTGCCCCTGGGGGGTGCTGCACCCAGCCCCTTGACCCCCACTCTGTCCCACACCCTCCAGGGCAGCCAGTATTGGCGCTTTGATGATGGAGCCCTGGACCCCGGGTACCCCCGCAACATCTCCGAGGGCTTTGAAGGCATCCCGAACAACATCGACGCAGCTTTCGCCCTCCCCGCGCACAGCTACCACGGCAACGAGAGAGTCTATTTCTTCAAGGGTATGGGGTCCAGCAAACTGCTCCCAGGCAGAGACTGGCAGCAGCAGCCACGGGCAGGACACCCCTCTGGCCACTGCTTTTCCCTGAGGCACATGTGCCCCACTAATGTCCTGCTCATCCTCTTCTAGACAAGTACTACTGGTCCTACGACTTCACCCACCAGCCCACGCAGGCTGACTGCGAGACGTCCTCTCCATCCACTGTATTCAATCACTATGCCTTCATGAACCGGGACAGCTGGGAGGATGTCTTCCAGATCCTCTTTGGCGGCAGGATGAGTAAGGGCTGGGCCAGCCCTGGGGCAAAGGGTTGGCAGGTGCCAGTATAGCCCACACTGATGAGGTGCGAGGGGTGCAGGCGCCCAGGGAGGAGGGAGCGATGCGTGGGAGCCTGGGCTGGCTGGATGAGCTGCTCTGCTGGGCAGGGGCTCAGGCTGTGCACAGGAACCCCCCAGGCCACAGCTGTATCTTCCACAGTATTCCAAGTCCCACCCTCTGCAGCCTTTATGCCCCCCACTACCGAGCCCCTCACCAATCATCTCACACCACAGTGTCGCTGCTGGGGACTGTTTATTTCCACTGGAGCTGGAGATGCCATAGGAAAAACCCAGCCCTAGGCAAGAGAAATGAAAGATAGAGAGTGGGAGAAGGGGTTCAGCAGCACAGGGCTGATCCTAGCTGAGTGTGGGGACAAGGGGCTGCTCCTGGCTCTGCTTGACCTATCTCCCTGATACCAGGCTGGGATCCTTTGGAGCATCCCCACGGGTCTGGGAGCAGGTGCTGGGGGCTGCCTGGGGGGCTGGGTTCAGCTCACCCCTCCCTGTTGCTGCCCCTCTCACTCGCCCTCTGCCTCTTTGCCAGCTGGGGCGAGCAGCCCGCGGTACATCAGCAGAGACTGGCGGGGGGTGCCCAGCCGGCTGGATGCCGCCATGGCCGGCAGGATCTATGTGGCGTCCCACCAGCCCCGGAGGAGGAAGTCTCGCCGCCAGCGCAAGAGGTACAAGAACCACAGGTCACTGAATTTGGGTTTCTGGAGCTGGCTGCAAAATGACTCTGAGTCTGCGGGCGTTGAAAGCGACTGGCTGTCAGGCTCCAAGTGCGAGACCCTTCAGAGTGTCTACTTCTTCGTAGGAGGTGAGTCTGAGGTGGCAGGATCTGGGAGAGATGCGGAACCAGGGGGGCAGGGGAGGTGTCCTCTTGCTCTGCGATGTCCCTGAGCTCTGGGATGCAGCAGGAAGGTGTCCAGGGCTGGTACCTCTGCTCTGCTCTGTGAGCAGTCCTGACAGTCATCTCCCCTTCCTCCCAGACAAGTACTACCGCGTCAACCTGCGCACCAAGCGTGTGGACCTGGTGCATCCCCGCTACCCCCGCTCCATCGCCCAGTACTGGCTGGGCTGCCCACAGCCCGGGGAGGACAGCACCTGAGAGAGGTCATGCCAGAGCTGCCCAGCTGTGCAGCCCCTAGCTAGACAGAAATAAACTGCAGAGCCCTGTCCGTCCATCCGTCTATCCGTCCCATGGTCTGTTCGGTCCTCATAATCCAAGACCCCATGCCCCTGAGGGTGTGGCTGCAGCTGCTCAGATCTGCTCTGCCAGCCAGTCCAGGGCCTCTTCCAACTGGAGGAGAGGAATGGTGCTGGCAGCTGCCAGCCAGGAGACAATGGGATCAGGTCTTAAGCACCCACAGCCCCATGCAAGAGCAGCTGGGTGCAGGATGGGTGCCCATCCCTGAGGGACCCCATCCCTCACTGCTCTGCTCACCTCTTGGCTCCAGCAATCCTGGCCATGGTGGTGCTGAAGGGATGACCCTTCCCCGGGGTGTAGGACAACGCTCAGGGCCTGGCAGCTCCCGAGGGAGCAGGTGCCGCTGAGATGAGCTCCGGCTCCTGCCATGACAACACATGAACAGACCCTGAGCCACTGTCCCACCACCCCATATAGCCCCAGGGGCTTCCTGAGCCAGAGCTGATGCCCAGGGGCTTGGCCTCAGGCCCCAGATCTCACCACTTCCCCTGGTGTGCCTGGGGGTGCCCAGGGAGCTGATGAGAACCAAGTAGACTCTTGTCCTCCTGACCAGGTGGCAGGACATGGGTGCTTCCCTCCGTGGGGACCTGGTGTGGTGCAGGGGGCCCTGGCAGTGCCTGGGGGTGAGCAGAGCAGTCAGGCTGCTGTGCCACACTGTGCCACCCCCCTCTGAAGAGACCCCCAGAGCCATACCTGGGACATGGTGGCATCGGCCAGCCCAGGGCAGCACTTGGGGCAGCCAGGGCAGCTGGAGGTGGGAGGCAGCTTCTGCAAGAGGGGTCAGCAGTGATGGATCTCACCCTGCTGTGAGTACAGCCGTACATGAGGATGCCCATGGCCCATGGAGTCTGGGACCCCCCATGCTCACCGGTAGCTGGGGGCCAGAGGCGGGTGTTGTGTTTGGGTGCCGGAGCCTTGTGGGGTGGCTGGGGGGGGCACGGGGGATGTGGGCACTCCGGAGATGGGGCTGGGTGTCACAGGAGCGGCTGGCTCTGTGGGATGAGCCAGCTGGGACACCACGAATGGGGTCTGGGGTCATCCAGGATGGCCTGGGGAGCACGGAGAGAGCAAGGCAGGGCATTGGCAGCCTCCAGAGAACCTACAAGCCCTGCCTGGACCCAGGGAGTCCCTAGGAGAGACTGGCTGACACAGGGTGCTGCCCAGACAGGGTCTCTGGCTGGGAGCTCTGGCTGCCGCACCAGCCCCTTGAGCCCCTGTTCATGGGTCCTGTGTGTACCCCTCATACCTCAGCTGCTCATTCTCCACCACAAAGTCCCTCAGGAGGCCATAGAGGCTGGGCCAGGCTGGGGCTCCCTCTGATGGGAATTGCCCTTCAAGAGGGGAGCGACACAGCTCTGTGGGGCCATACCTGCCTCCCCGGCCTGGCCGTGCCCCCACCCTAGAGGGGGACCCCGGAACCTCTGTGTTCCTCGTCGGCACCCTGGGCAGGCACAGCTGCTGGCGAAGGGAGAGGTTTTCCAGCTGCAGGGCATGAATTTCCTCCTCCAAGGTTTGCAGCAGCTTCTCCCGGGGCACCTGGGAGCACAAGGGGATGGCTCAGGGTGGTCCCAGCAGGACAGAGCACCTATCAGAGCCCACAGCCCCTGCCTGCTATACCCTGTTGGCCAAGGGTCTGGTGGTGACCCTCCGGGCCCGGCTGGCATAGTGCAGTGTGCTCAGTGTCTCCGAGAGGCAGCCTGAGGAGGGGGAGATGCAAGCGACCTGCCAAGGAGGAAGAGCTGCAGGTAAGCTGCCAAGCAGGGTTCACCTATCTCCCTCCAGCAGGGTGAGATCCCGGTCCCCTGCGTCCTGGCGCACCCTTGGCCAGCCGCCTCCATGCACATACCATCAAGGTGATGCCCGAGCCGCCCAGGGAGTGGGACAGCAGCCGGGTGAGCTTGCTGTCTCGGTACGGGATGTGCGTCCGCTTCCCTCGGCGTCTGGCCAACAGAGAGATGCAGTGCCCTGAGGGAGGACAAGCCACAGAGGGTGCAACAGGGCTCTGAAGGGGATGAACAGCTCGTGCTCCCATAGGGGAGTGCCCTGGCTCTTACCCAGCGCCAGGAGGCTGCGGTTGATGTTGTTGGCCTCCACACAGAGCTCCCCACTGGAGCCAGTCTCCTTCACCCGCTCACTGCCAGCCAGGTCCACGAAGCACAGTGTTCCCCGCTTGCTGGGGCAGGTGCTGGGCTGGGGGACCCATGTTGAGGAGTGATGCTGTGGATCCCCTCGCCCCTTCTATGTAGCTCGTGGCAGCGTCCCAGTTTCTGGGTCTGGGATCTGGCTCCCTGCTGCTTGCCCCCGCCTCACTAATGCATCCTTGGGGAGGAGGATGTGACCCTCTTCCCCCCCACCCTGGGGCTGTTTGCACCCCCATAGAGCCCCAACCTCCCCTCCCCCCAGGAGCCGGATGTGTGCTCACGGTCCGGCAGCGGATGTGGATGGTCAGAAGAGCATGGCTGCGGCTCGAGTGTCTGTTGAGGGCATGTGCCGAGGTCTGTCGCCTCTGTGATCCTGCCGGGGGGGACACTGAGAGCTGCAGTGCACAACACACCCTGACAGACATGAGCCTGCCTGGGGAGCTATGGGTCTGATTTGGCGAGGGCTGACTCCCCCCCCCCCCAGGTCTGTCCCCCTCTGAACGTGCTCCTGCTGCATGCCCATGGCTGAGCACCTTGTAGGAGCAGGTTGGCGATGTCCTCCAGGCTCTCAAAGTCCACGCTGAGCTGATTCTCCACATAGAAGCCACGGGTTTTGCTCCACCGCAGGGGCAGGGCACATGGCGGCCCTGGGCTCAGCAGGTCCCGGATCTGATGGGTACGGCAGAGGGAAGGCACTGGGGGAGTGGGGACACTGGGAACCAGTGGGGCCAGGTTGCACAGCCAGGCAAACACTTACCTGCTCGTTGTAGATCTCCAGGTAGGATGCACTGAGAGCCAGGTCAGAGCTGTGGCTCTGGCTCTGCTCCAGAAGGCAGGCAAAGGACCTTTGCATCAGCCCCAGCAGCCCTGGGGCTGCTGGCTGGGACTCACCCTGCGGACATGCCAGAACGATGAGCAGTCACAATATGTTGGGCACCCACCTGCTCCCACCACCCTGGCACCCATGACCAGGTGAGAAGAGCTCATCCCACCACCATGATCAGGTCAGGTGCTGGGGATGGTGTTGTACCTGGGTGAGGGGTCCCATCAGGGTGTAGGTCTTCCCTGAGCCAGTCTGTCCAAAGGCAAAGACAGTGCAGGAGAAGCTGTGGTAGATGCTGAGCCTCAGGCATGGCCCCAGGCAGTGGCACAGGGATGCCACCTCCCGGCATGGTCCTGGCAATGCAGACCGGCCAGCGAGGCCTGGACAGGTGCAGTGGGTGTGGGGTGAGTTTGGAGGGTTGGGGTCCAAGGGGGGTCTCGCTGGGACTCACCCATCCGTGGCCAGCTCCACCAGCTGCCTCATCCCACTGCCTTCAAACACAGCCTCCTGCGAGGCTCCCGCATCAAACACTGTGCTGAACCCAAAGGTGGCATTGTGCCTGGCTGCACTCACCTGGGAGTGGGGACAGTGGTAGCTCAGGGGATGCCACAGCCCCCCCAGCCCCTAGTGAGGAGGTGGCACTTACATGGACAGTGCCATTGCCGAGGCTGTGCACAACCCGCCGGTCACCTCGCTGCATCTCTGTGCAGGTCAGTGGCCGGACCCTAATGGTGGGGGAGAACAGGCACACAGAGATGTCACTGCATGGGGACCCCGGGGAACCCTGCTGTGCCCCTGCCCCAGACAGGAGGGTCCCTACTGCGTCCCAGAGTCGTTTGCGTTCTCTGCCCTGCCCCCCCCCCCCGCCTTACCTCAGCACCACTCTCAGACGCATCTCTCTGCCCACCACAGGGCCCTCCTGCTCCTCTCTGGGGCTCCTTTGGGGAACAGAGGACAGTGGGGTGATGGGTGGCCCCCGGCTGGGGACCTGGCCCCGGGCACCCCAGGGGCCGGGGTATAGGGGCTCGCATTCATGCTGTGCTTGCACCGTCCTCCCGTCCCCACTGGGGCCTGGCAGGGGACAGCGTGCAACATCCCCCGAGTCCCCGGAGAGGGACCGTCATGTCCCCCACCAGCTTTTCCGGGGTGCCAGCCCCCCGCTGGCTGACCAGGTGCCTGTACCGGCCGGCTGGTCACTGCCTAGGCCCTGGACGAGGTGGCGTCT
>JAAGNO010000229.1:0-13791 GCA_033439905.1 Ceryle rudis
TTATGACCTCTATATTAAGTATTAACCATATATTTATAAGTACCCATATAATTAACTACCTACACATTATAGGTAACAAATTATAGGTAATTACCTAAAAGTTCACAATCTTCTGAGTTTTGCCCAGCATGGGCAAGAATGAATTTCACTTGTTATTCTTCCAGACTCTCGCAGCTTCTCAAGGCACAGCTCTGCTTTCCTACACAGCTGTAAATCAGTCTTAGCAAGCTTAAAACAAAACAACCCACACTCATTTTTCCTTTGCCTCCTTCTCTCCAAATTCACCTTCCCCACACTATTTATATTGACTACCAAGACCCAGGAAGGACTGACCCAGCCACCCTGGAGCAGAACTGCTGCTGCAAGCTACAGCCAGGATAGGTGGTTCCACCCCAGGGCAGACTTTGAAGGCATCCAGCAGCTATGCTTCTGGCTACATTTAGTTCATTTTATTTCTATGCCTCATTGTTTTTATGGCAAGGAAGGTAAGGGGGGGACTTTTTATGGGCATTCAACTGCCTGTTCTTTGAAATACAATTAAATGAAAAACTTGCTCCCTACACAAACTCCTCTGTGCAGAGCCCCAGAGCAAATCATCCTTTGTAAATATGTGTGAAAATCCTGAAAGAGGAGAGGTTTTTTAGTGGCAACACTGCCAGCCTCCTGCTCAGAGCCACTCTGACCCTGCCACCACGCTGCTGCCTGACGCTGGTGGTCTCTCTGGGGCCATCAGCTGCCACGGGCAGACAGGGTGATCCCAGGCACTGGCCACAGCCTCTTCTCAGGGACTCTGGGTAAAGTCAACCGGAGTGAATAAAAAGCGAGGCTTGCAGCATAGTCTTTGCTTGTTATTTTACAAACGAACAGCCACATAGACATCTTCCTTGGTTTACGGTATTTGATCAGCTGTGTCCTCCAGACACTGTATTGCTCTCCCACTGTCTCCCATTGACAGCAAAGAATAAGGTGCTCACCTGGGCCTGAAGAGTGTTTTGGTTTGGTTGGTTTTTTTTTTTTTACCAATCAAATGGGTTGAGATGCTGAAATGAAAAACCTCTTGACTTTACCCTGAAGAAGGAAGGCTGAGCACAGAGCCAAATCTTTGCGATGCAAATTTCCCCTTTGTTTAGCATGATTTTTCATTGTCAAACAGATAAAAGCTAACCAGGGAGCGAGGAGCAAACCTGGCATGTTGTGACAGACACTTGCAAACAACAGATAAAAACGTGCTGTTTCCAGCTTCAGCCAGGTGTGTCTGACTGTCACTCGGTGAGTCTTTGGAAGCTTTGAATATCAGATATTTTAATTATAAATGCTCAGTCAAGTCAATATATTTTTCAGTACAGGAGTAGTGACAGACAAAAGGATTTTCTTAAAACTCAGTGCGCACAGTGACATCCCCAGAGTTTAAAAATAAGGCAAGCTCATCTTTTAAAAAAAATTAAAAGGAGATTTAAAGCTTATATCTACCAAACAGGAACAGCAAAATAGATCTTTGGAGAGACTGCAGGTAAGCTTCAGCCCAAACTTAGAAAGAAACATAAGCTGTGGAAGTCTGAAAAGACTCAGCAGTGTGTAATTACGTTTCACTTTCATACCATGCAGTAAAACAAGGCGGTACCTGTGCCACCTTTGAGCTACATGGAACCTTTGCAATGGAGAAGAACTTCATTGGATGGGTGTCTCTCCTGACTACAGTCTGTATGTGAGGCATGAGGATAGAAATGCTCTGTTCAAGCACAGCTATCTGTCATGTTGATACCTAATGTTTATACCAGGGAGCTTGGGCTCCATTTCTCCTTAATGGAGAGAAATTGGCACTTTTAGGTGCTGTTCATCTCATCCTAATGTAGTTGTCTAAAATAAATCAGATGACTCACACTGTGGGCATAGGTTGGGTTTTTTTTTTTCCCCTGTCTTGACAGGATAAGGTACCTACTTTCAACAATAGTTTCTAAAGAGGTGAGATGAATCCTACCACAGACAGGAGGAGGACATTTCCAAGTAAGTCAGATAGAAAGCCCCTGAGAGAGGCTGGTTATGAGAGCAGTCAAGAAAATTCAAGCAATGAAGATTTCAGCTCCCTTCCTGGGATGCAGGTGGCATCAGACAACATTAAGCACACATGGTGAAACATAACCAAGGGCACCCAAGGGGTGGAGTACTCAGGGACATCCACGCCTGGGGAGACATCACCTCAAGCCACCTCCTGTAAGGTGCTCCTGGGCTGGAAATGATGCTTGTCAGACAAAACCTAGCTCAAAGTTTGTGGTCTGGTGGCTGTGAAGGACCTCTTCAGGAGTAACATCCAGTAATTCAGGAGCAAGCCACCTCCCATGAGCATCTGTACCCTTGCTGGCTGCTGCTGTCAGCTCCAAGGAGCTGGACAGCAGCAATGCCAGCTGGTGTTAGGGCACCCACCTTTGGGGTCCCCAGTTTCGGAGGGAAAATACCCATCCAGCTTGTTGGCAGCTGTGGGGAGGGCCCATCTCTGCCAACTTCACCCACACAGAGGCTGAACATCTCCTCCAACCATGTCTCCATGAGCAGCAGGGAGGCCTGGAAGGTGAACCCTTCACATACTTAGCTGATTATCTGAGCAAGGGCTGGGTCAGCCCTAGAGCTTTCCTGCCCCCTGACAGATAAGAACCCCCCTGTGTGGCTAAACCTGGGTGAGAAGGTCCCATCGTCATGCTGTCACAACCAAACAGCAGAGCTGAGACGTGGGCTTAAAGGGTGGACATTTACATCAGGCAAAGGCAGCAGCTGATTTAAAACGTAAGGTTAAAATAATGCATTGTTTTGATTATCATGAAAATTCATCGTCTCTCAGAGGTGCATGTTGCTTGATACACCTAAACTGAAGAAATACCATCTCCCACTTCAGAGATAGCCAAAAGCAGTCTGGACATGGTCCTGGGCAACTGACTTGAGGTGGCCCTGCTTATTCAGGATTGGATGGAATGACCTTTAGAGGTCCCTTCATACCCCTCTGTGATTCTCTGGGATCTAAAAATAATGTCAAAATCATACAGAAGTTAAGAATGTTCTCAATGAAGCTTTTCAGGAAAGACAGCTCTGAGATTTTATGAAATGGCAATTTTCAAAAATACTTTCATGACCCAGGATTGTTTTCTCTTTGAAGTTTCATTGAAATAACACACTTTGGTGGAAGTGTTCATATTGGCCTGCCAAGATCTACAGGTCACCAAGCACCTTCCGTCAGAAGGGGGTTGCCTGCAGGGTCATCCCCCTCCTACCTGGCTGCACAAGGGCTCACCACCACCATTCATCAGCAAGACACCACTAGATCAACCTCTCCCAGAGCAAAGCCCTTCTCCCATCCTGGCCTGCCCCTGCTCCCCTGCCACACGATGAGGATGTGACCGTGGTGCCAGGCATCCCTCCGTAGTCATCCCATGGCAGCCAGCCTTTTATCTCACTGCTGCTGCTTGAGTTTTCAAACATGCTACATACACACTGGTGAAGTATGGACAGCAAAACCTCATCTCATTCCTACCCTTCCATTGCTCTGTATCTCTGCACCTGGAGGCAAAGGGGTTGTCAATACTGGTTAGTTATAAAAGTAAAAAGAAAGAAAAGGAGAAGGCGGCAAAATAATTCTTCCCTGGTGGGAAGCTCTCCTGTTTGTTCAGATCACTACCATATCAGCAAACCCACATAAAAGTACCGTTAATGTTAATACTTTCCCAAGACTAATTAGGTTTAAATTGGGTAGAAAGTATTATGCAAACAACGAGCCATGCATGAAATCCTCGGTGAAGTTTAAACAGGAGTGGTAGAAAACAGAGAAAATAGTTTTTATTAATGCATTTACACCTTCTTAGAATTTCCCTGAATTGTGTTTTACCTTGGCTATAAAAATGAAAACATTTAAATTTCTTTAAAATTACATTTGACTTAATTACAGCCAATCCCTAATACCAGCAAACAACCCATTTTGCCTACTTTGCAGCATAAATAGCCACCAGCCTCATCATTTCATAAAGAGTTGTTTTTCTACATGATGTTCTCTATGTGCAGAATGTTAATAGCTACTATAGCTGAATATGAATAGGCTTTGTAGCTCCACTTGAAATATAGAAAAATGGCCCAGACATTAAAAAAGATAAAAGGGAAAAGGGCAGTAATGAATTTAGAGGAAAATGAACATTAATGGTACTAGCATTACCTCATGTTCCACATAACAAATTATTGGAAATCTGTCAAGCACACCAAATTATCTACTCATCTGCTGTTGTGGGGCCCTTTGGAGCCATCCAAAACCAGCAAAAGCAAGACAATTTAAGCTAATTTTACTATTTATAACAATAGAACAGACCATTAAGATAAATTAATGTCATTATCAAGTTTCTATGAAAATGACAAATACCGCTATTTCAAGCAGCTTTAGAAGCTGTTGACTATAATGAAATCTGCTGTACAGGTACTAAAAAGAAACACTCCAAGTAATTATTTTCTAGTAGCTTGTTTGTTTCCTTCACATTCATTTACTTTCACCACAATTAGTTCTGTACACAATATATGGTAACTAAACAGTCAACACTACGCAGCATTAGGACTAATTGGGCAATTACGATGCAGTTTTCAGCCTTTTAGGTCCTAAAGAGAGCCAGGAGTAAACATTTTAGAGGCAACAATAGCGGCACCACATTGATTTGCTGGGTTGCAGTTTGAAGAAATACAAAGCAATGCGAGAAATAAAGCCAGGTAAAATGCTTTACACAAAAACAGTCCGAAATGAGATGGTTTATTAAATGATCTAATTGCTGAGTCTCCAAGTGCGAGGCTGGACATGGCCAACAGAAGCCAGCTGGGGTTACGATTTTGGAGCAGGTGGGCTCCTGGGTGGGCTGTGGCACTCCAGGTGAGAGTGACGCTGGATCAGTGCTGGCAGCCTCCAGCCTTGGATCAGTGCAGCCATCTAACCTACAGCCAGTGTGACACCAGGCAGGGGTGCAAAAACCTGTGTGCTGGAAAGATTTATGCATGTTCTTTCAAAACATCCCCAGTGTTTTTTTGTATGTACTGTTCCATCCCTTCCTGACCCCCAGCACTGCTGTGCTAGACAACAAATTATTCAAAAAAAAAATATTTTCTTATTGTCATTCTTGACTTTTTTCTTTGGAGGATAAAGAAAACAGAAGCTCCTGGTCCCTCCCTCTCTCTACCACTCATGATTTATTAGACAAAGCTGGGAAGAATACGCACATACTGCAAAAGTATCATGGATGTGGCTTGATGTGTGAATACATTCCAGCCAAGGCACTGATGGTCAGCCGCATTAATCAAGCGCCATGGAGGTCACCATGGAAAGCTAGGTGGAGATGTCATGCTTTCCCAGGCCAGCCCGGAGGCTTTTCCCCCTGCAGCTCACTCACGTGGAGGGCAAAGGGAGGATGAGGGAGCTTATCATCATCCCACTTCAAACTCCTTTTTGCTTTCCTCATTTCTGTAGCTGCCAAGCTTTTATCTGTTTTGTGCATATGCCATTTCATGCCAGAGACATAATGAAATAATTTGCATATTTGCACATCATTTCCATGCAACCATCTCCAACTTTAAAGCCCCTGTATGGCTGGGCTGTGGGGGCCAGTGTGGGATGCAGGGAGCACTCACTGGTGTTACGCTGGGGAAGCCGCAAAGCAAAGCTCTGCCAGGAGCAGGTGAGTCAGGCCTTCTCCTTGCCCAAACACAGCTGAGGGGTTGAGCTAGGGACTCCCCAGATAGCCAAGGTGGAAGCCACAACCCTCGTGCTCAGCTCCCGGCCACAAGCGTAATTCCCTGTGGGGTGAAGGGGTGACCATGCATGGGGACAACCCATGTTTGTGAATTCCCAAGGCCCTGGGGACAGGATTAGCCACTCCCAGGGCCACACCATGGTCTCAAACTAAGGCACAGGTGAGGAAGGTACTAAACAGAGCTGCTGAAACAAAGACCTTTCTCCTCTCCCTCCTGTCCAGCTCCCGTCCTGCAACTGACAATGCCAGCACAGCACAGCAGTATCTTACTCCGGGTCCTGATCAGTTCTGTCTAATGAAAGACAATTGGTCTCTAAAAGCATTATCACACCATCATTGCATTTATGACATTTTATTAGTACTATCAGTCAGGGATTTTATGAAGCAGAGGTTTGCTTTTTCCTTAATTAGACATTTATGAGAGAATATAAAATTTGACAATCCATTTAGGAATTTATTACAGAACAAAGATACTCCAGCTGAAACTCAGCTTTAGTTTATATACCTGGGTTTGCACTGAATTTAACAGGAGCTGCATCTATTTGCACCAGTGCAAATTTGGCTCCCTGTCCTGGCAATGGACTATGCATCCATCAATTTAGGGAAGGCTGAACCATCTACTCTGCTCACAGCTGCTTCCAAAGGCTGGAGATGCTCAGGCTGCAGGGGGAAGAATGGGTAAGAGCAAAGTTCCCATGATCTCTTTCACCAGGATGATTTCTAATGGGTTTTTACAGCAACCTCCTATGTGCACAAGCTTCAGCACTCAGACCAGGGGCCTGATGTGTGAAATGCTGGCACAGATACAGGGGGCAATTATTTAGGCCCCTGAGACAGATGCAAAACCCAGCCCAGTGAGCGTGCTGGGCCAGGTTACACTGTTCCATCCACGGCATATTTCTGACCCTGTTCTCCCACCACTAGTGGAAGGCAAGACATCACAGTTGGGATGGGCCTCTGCCCCTGTGGGTGCTCATTGCCTCACCTTGGCACTTGCCTACAAGCTCACACAGAAGCAGCTGGAGCCCAGCATCAAGCACACAGATGGGACTTGGTGAGCTCAGTCATTCAGATGCATACCTGACCCCTTAAGATCTTTACTTTTATTTTTGCCTCATTACCATCTTTGGCCCTTGTGCTTTGTCCTGCATTTTCCATTATCTGGCCAGATTCTTACATTGCTCCATCTCTAAAATATGCTAAAATTAATTTCTTAGATTTTTCTTTTTTTTTTTTTGTAACTTCACAAGTGGAAGGAGTGATGAGCCAGCTCCTGACCCCTCAGCAAGCAGCTCTCAGCAGTATCAGTGCACTCAGCAACTGCATGAAAGATGGGGTGGGTTTGCTGGCAGTCAGCAGGGTCTGATAGCCTCCCTGATGGCCAGGAGAGAAGCATATTTCCAGGTGGCCCAGGGACTGATGGAAGGCACAGGACAGCTGTGTACCACAACCTGGACTTCTCAGTCTGCTGAGTTCTACAAAGAAGATGCTTTTGAATCCTGGAGCCAGACATGGAGCAGTAGGGAAAGGAGCAGGACAGCTGGCTCATCATGTCCAAGGAGTGTTGAGGGAGAAATGGCAAAACATGTCCCTTGTGTACCTAAAGGGCCCTTGGGGTTCCTGCATATCCAGCCTGGGCTGAAAGGGGTATTTTAACCATGCACATTGATGACCCTAACACTGAATCCACTTCTGGCCTCATCAGTTATGGAAGGTGTTCAGTACTTAAGAAGTTACCAAAAGAAAAAAAAAAAAAAAAACCCAAACCCAAACAAAACAAACCATTTCAGGACTTGCAGAAAACACTGCTGTGAAAAAAACTGAAGAGCTTATAACAGATATAGAAAGCTGACCTTGCTACAGTTTGTATTAACTTGTTGAGAAAGAAAACAGGGGATGCAAAGGAACTGTATGATGTAGAGGAGAAAGTCATAGCAAGAACCAAGGAATGAAGCTGCAGACGCACAAATTCAGCTTGGAAGTGGAGCACAGCCCTCCACCAGACAGTGTGCTTAACCATTAAGCCTCAGTGCCAAAGGCAATAGCCGCCACCAGCTCAAGGCTGGATGCCTGTATTCCCACACAAGTAATTGGGCTCCAGTCAAGAGGTAAGCAAATGAAATGCGATTGACTGTCTATCACAGGCTATCTGCCCAGGCACTTTGAAGTTCCTTTCTGCTTTTAAATACTGCAAATTTATGAGAAGGATCTGCGGGCTGAAGAGCTAGGTCAGTGGGGAGCTCACCTAGGCACATACCTAAGATACATGCCAAAAAGAACTGTGATGCAGAAAACTTAAATAGCACAGCTATAGTGTTTTTGCTGATTTTTCCAGACTTTTAGGTCTGTAAGTATAATATACCCTGGGAAAATGTTTGGGGTGGGTTTTTTTTTGTGAGGTCCTCTGCCTGTACAGGAGTGTGGTGGAGGCAGAAAGGGAAAGATTTATCATGGGAGCCAGTTACATTTCTTAAATACCAACTGTTCTCTTTCCACTATAAACAGCTGAAACCCCACAGATATCCATACTCATCTTCGGCAAAGACAGCTCGAGGTCAGCTCCAGCTTTGGCAGTGACAGACACTGCTCCCACCCTCAGTGCAGAGCAGCAGAACCATCCAGAAAGCGTCAGCTGCCCACCAGGCGACCAGCCCCATGTCTAGCACTTCAGCTGTTCTGCCACCAGCCTGGCTTCTGGTGTTTCCTCAATGGATGCTGTTTAGCATTTGCTTTATGTAATAGTCATTAAAATCAACACTACTTTTTGCATGAAGAGACCCAAGTAGGGAAAGGAATGTGCTTTATAGGTTCTTCATCCTACCTCTTGCCAAAACTACTTTCATTTGTATATGTGTGTTAAGGAAAGACACAGACAGAAGACCTTCGGGCATGCTACTGAGGTTATGGAGAAAGATAGAATAGAGCCTTTTCTTATTTCTTCATGCTTTAGCAGGAGATGCGGGGCAGCAATATGGCCATGGCTGGCTCTTTCCTCCTGCCCCAGCCTTCGGCTGCGTGTAACCCCCCCAAAAGCCCCAGTTCACCTGGTGGGTCCTTCTGACATGGCATACAGCACAGAAAACAAGGAACAGATTTCTTATCAATAAAGTTGATGCTTTGCAACAGATCCCAGTGCAAATAACTTGGAAAAACATGTGGTTACTGGTTTAGGTTGTTCTGGACTTTTCAGAGTTTGAGTTTAAGTTTTTCCTCTACAGAAGCACAACCTGGGTAGCGATGAAGAAATCCCTTCCTCCCACCCCCATGAGTATTTTTCCTTTCCCCTGCTTATAGAGAGGGAGTTAAGCCCTGACATAAGCACTCTAACATCAGGGCAATGAGACTGTCCTCAAAGCCTTCAAGCATCCCAGCACAAGCCGCTCCAAGGTGCGGGCTGGCGTGGTAATTTAAAATCCAATGCAAATCAATGTGCAGGTTACTGAAAATGGAAGTTTGTGAGCAAAGAGACAATATATCAATGTAGTGGCAAATCAAACAACACCAAAACGATTCTATTACATAGTTATTTACAGATGAATTTCAGCAGATCTCTCAGTTTTAATAAATGGATGGATTTTCAAGGACTTCTCCATTCAAAGAGTGCAGATGTCAGGAACCTGGTGCAGAGCTGACATTCAGATCGCTGCAGTGTTCAGCAACCTCCAGACATGATGCTAATAACTGCTTTTTACTTCTTTCTCCAGACTGGACACAGAGAGACAGTCTCTTTCCCAGGAAAATAATCCACAGCACAGGGTATGCCAGGCTGTACTAATGGAAGAGCTGTAGCCTTCTTAATTGTCTCTAAGCATTTCTTCTTCCCCCAAGGGAAATACACCACCATTCCCTTCTGAAGATGGACAAAACTGTGTTCCCTTCCACAGCAGCTACTAAAAGTAACAACTAGTGAACACAGTTACCTCTGCACTCCCCAGCCCAATGAATTACCTGCTGCTAGATATCTAGACTTCTGATTTACCTGCATGGAGACAAACAGCTCCTGCCATTCCAGGGAGGACCCCAGCCTGCCTGCTCCAGAGGTGCAGGAAGGACCTGCCAGTCCCTACCCCTGCAAAGCCCCAGTGGCACACAGAGAGGGGACAGTGAGCTTACCAAGACAGAGGTCTGTGCAACATAGGGTGACCAGGACCACCATATTTACATAGATGAAAAATAACCCACCTTTTTGCAAAGTCATTTTTCAGCTGTTTGGCTCAGCAGCCACAAAGCTGCTGGTACCAGTACAGCACAGGTGGTAGAATGGTGGGTGGGAATGAAAGGGCAGGGAAAGGAGATGAGAGCAGTGGCTGATGGAGAACTGTCTCCACATGAGGCCATGGCTTTGCGGTGAGCAGCAGCGCACCTCTGCCCCCTCACTCCTGCAGCACATTCTTTGCCCACCCAGTACCGTGTTACACCTTGGCTCTAGAGCAACCATTTTGCAGCCATATTGTGAACTGAGTTGGGATTTTTGGTCTCACCTCTAAAAACACCTGCAGAATATTTCTTTTTAAACCAGATCAGTTTTTCAGTCACAACTCACAGTGCAGATGTAGTTCCTACACAGTTCAATGGGTAGTATGACATTGCATGGGCTGGAACATGAGAAATGCATTTTATAGCAGCTGCTGAGACTGCTTTATACAGTAACACCATCTAGCAGTATAAGGCAGGACCAAAGTGGGATGTGTGTGTCCACAAAAAAACTTCACAACAATAACTACAACATTTTTCAGCCCCTTCTTTAAGCTTAGATCATGCAATCTGCTGAACCACTAATGATGCAAGACTTCTTAAAGGAGTTTCTTGGTGTGATAAAGACAGAAAGTATGCAATGTACATTGTCACACTTTCCTCTGCGATGAAGGCCGAAGAGATGCACATGGAATATAAACTGGTTTATGATGTGGTCCATGACCTTTATCTCCAAAATGAAGAATTATAAGCAAATAATAAAACAAGTACTGTAAATGAAATTCTGAAAATGATCACTTTAGTTATTTGAAGAACATAAGGAATACTTATATAGATATTTTTAACCCGAGACTACAGGTCTTTGAAACCTGAGCAAAGCTTTGAGTTTGAAGGAAAGTGCTGGGCCCTCAGGGAGGAATAAGCTGAGGGTGAACACAGTGTACTGCTGCTCAAGTTTGGCTCTTGATTGCACTGAGTGCAGGCGAGTTATTGCCAAGGTGGGTGCATAGGGAGCAGTGAGAGAATCAGAGAAGACATGATGCTATTTCCTCAGTAGGCCTTTCTGCTTACACTGCTGTGACCTTTCAGTTGAGAAATAAATCACTTTCTCCATTACCAGGTGTACCAGGGTGATGAACTGCACCCCAGAGCCCCAGTTCCACCCAAGGAGCTCACCGCACTGTCTAAACAGAGCAGTTCATACATCACCTTTGCTACTGGCTTGATGAACACAGGCAAGTCACGACTACATCACGAAAAAAGGCAGCTTGAGTTAAATAGTTAGTCATTTTTTTTTTTTTTACAGCCCATTAGGAGCAAACCACCTCTAATTATAAGTGTGGTAATAAATGACAAATAGTATCAGCTTTATCCAGGAGAAAAATACTGTCTAAAATGAGGGACACAAAATAGTTTCATACACAGGTGCTGCTCAAAGACATGATTTGGGTTGCACATGGGAACCATCACAGAAGGTTAGACCAACACTATCTGTGACCAGGACAGTTACAGGAGAATTTGACAAATAAAATATCCAGAGCTGCAACTGTTGTGGATGGAGGTTTGCAACTTCGCAGTGGCTACTGGAAAGCATGATATAAAAGCTGGATCAGGTTTCTTAGGGCTTTCTCCAGTCAGGGTCTGAAGCTCTGCAAGGTCAGAAAAATCCCTGGGAGAACACCCTGGCTCCATAGAGCATCTTTTCATCCGGAGTTGCCTCATATTTCATTTCCCACTTGCATGTATCTTAATTCTCGGTATTAAGAGGGCAGTAGGAGCTTTGCTTCACCCACCTTAGAATCACAGAATGGTAGGGGTTGGAAGGGACCTCTGGAGATCATCAGTCCAACCGCCCTGCCAGAGCAAGATCACCTAGGGCAGGCCACACAGGAACAGATCCAGACAGGCCTTGAAAGTCTCTAGAGAAGGAAATTCCACAACCTCTCTGGGCAGCCTGTTCCAGGTTCCATCACCCTCACTGTAAAGAAGCTTTTCCTCATGTTGAGGTGGAATTTCCTGTTGTCCATTTTCCCTCATCCTATCACAGGGCACCACTGAGAAGAGCCCGGCCCCTTCTACTTGACACCCACCCTGCAGATATTTGTAAACATTACTAAGATCCCCTCTCAGTCTTCTCTTCTCCAGGCTAAACAGCCCCAGGGCTCTCAGCCTTTCCTCATAAGAGAGATGTTCCAGTCCCTTCATCATCCTCGTAGTCTCCATTGGACTCTAGTATTTCCCTGTCCCTCTTGAACTGGGGAGACCAGAACAGGACACAATACTCCAGATGTGGTCTCACTAGGGCACTCATTTACCTTCATAAGTACTTTTTCCTCTGTACACAAGGTTCTATTACTTTTTTTTTTTTTTTTTTTTTTTTTCCCTCTTTTTCCCCCATCACTCTTTTTTTTCAGTTTCCCAAAAAGCTCTTACTCAGGTCTCTTATGAAGGCTCTTACAAAAATGGAGCTGTCATGAAAAATCCTCCTGTGAGGATTAATACCTACTCTAAAATGGTTAAAAGATGTGAAACAAAAGGTGGAAGAGACGAGGCAGTTTTTCACAATGAAGAAGATAACCGCTGGGGAACTGTGCTGGGCAACATTTTCAGAAGTGATTTGGACAAGGGGTGAATAGTGAGGTGACGAAGCTTGCTGATGTTGCAACATTGTCAGGGAGTAACAATGACAACTGGCTATGAAGAGCTGCAGATGGATTTTATGCTGTGGAATGACTTTGAGGATAAAATGGAAGATGAAATCCAACACTGATAAATGCTAAGTAATGTGCATGGGGGAAAACTATATATGCTCAGTGATGGGCTCTAAATTAGCTATTAGCACCAGAGAAGAGATCTTCAAATAGCTCTCTGAAATACCAGCTCATTACTCAGTGGTGGTCAAGAAGGCAAATACGATGTCAGGAGTTATTAGGAAAAGAACAGAAAGCAAAATAGAAAACACCATTATGCCATAGTATGGATGTACTCAGACCTTGAATACTGTGTATAGTTCTGGTCCTTAAAAGCATGTGCTAGAACTGACAATCAATGACATAAGGCTATTAATGAGATGGAATGACTTTTATGGGAAGTGACTGCAAATATGAAGACACTGAAGTTTAGAAACAGAATGAAAACAGGGATATGTTGAATTAGGAATGACACTGAGGAAACAAAAGATAATGGCTATTTGCTGTTTCTCAAAGAATAACAATTTTAAAAAGAAACAGAAAAGTACTACTTTATGCAAAATTTTTGAAATTGTTGTCATGAGATACGAGATTCATAAAGGTACAGATGAATTGTAAAAGGGATTAGATACAAATAGCATAAGAAAAAAAATCAAGTGCTGTTACTAAGATGGAAAAGCAACCTCTAGCTAAAGAAAAGGGAAACATACATTTCCACACGTATATAAGCAGGAACAGACATATAGTATAAACATGTACATGAATGCATACAAACACACCTATTCCTAAACCAGAAGGGTACATCAAAGACACATCTCTGCTTTCTCTATCTGTACATCCTCCTTTAACCATCATCACTAGTCATTGTCAGGGGCCAGTCTCTCCTAAGGCCCATTCACAGATCCCTCCCTTCCTTCCTTTTAGGATTACTGTCACAGATGTCAAGCACTGTTCTCTGCCCTCAGGTCTCTGCCTGCAGTTGATTCTTCACATACAACTGGTACCTGGCACTGGGACACTGACAGCTGGTTTGAGCATTCAGGAAGAGAAGGTGCATTTGTATGTGACCATCTCTGGTCAAAGAACAGCATCTGTGTCTGTATAAGAAAGGCACAATAAAAAAAAAAAAAAAAAGTTTAAAAAAA
>JAAGNO010000230.1:10088-28240 GCA_033439905.1 Ceryle rudis
TTCTCCGAGCTGAAGAGCCCCAGCTCCCTCAGCCTTTCCTCAGCAGGGGAGATGCTCCACTCCCTTAATCCTCTTTGTGGCTCTGCGCTGGACTCTCTCAAGCAGTTCCCTGTCCTTCTTGAACTGAAGCAGCCCTTACAACTTACTCTCCAGCTCAGGCTGGATACCCCCAAAGACAGATGATGAGAGAGAGATGACAAAATGATTAATGATTTAGGAGCATGAGGACAACTTTTCCAACTACCAAAGTTTAAGTGCACAAGCCTGAATCTGAGTTGGTCACAGCTAACTTTCTGTGCTCAGACTTAACTGACGACTACCAACACTGAAGCTTCACAGCAAGGAGCCCCTGTAATTGCTCAAAGCTTCTGTTCAAGAGTCTGAGGGCTGCAGGAAGTGATGAAAACTACACTTGAGCCTTTCTTCTAAGTCTTCTCAGGGCTGCAAGTGAAGCCAGGAGTATAGCTATACTCAAAGAGAAACTATAGAAAAAAAAAAAACTGCTGGGACTCAGCATTCAAACAAATGCAAGTTTATTTACAAAGGAGAAAATACGGCCATCGTTAAATTCTGGTATATTTACAGCATACAACTGAAGGATCAAACAGATCAGGGATGATAGGGCAGAGGGTTGGTATTAAGGAAAGAGGAAGTTTTCTGTTGAATTGCAGAGGAGCTGAGCTGAAATGGGCCAAACCCTCCATACTTTAAAAGCCGAGGCCTAACAGGCTAGACTCTAATTCACAGTAGCGGGCAGAGATGCAGGCTCTATTTATAGAGACTCAGCATCTTCTTCAAGAAGTCCACTGAAGCTGACACAGCAGAGGCGACTTTCAGTCCAAGTGCTCAAAGAGCAAGAGGCCTGATGTTTCCCGTTAATGAATGACGAAGGGGCAGCTAGAGAAGACTTCACGCGCCTGCACGGGCAAGGGACGATGAAGTCAGTCAGCTGAGCTGCAAAGCAGTCTGGCTCAGGGCACTGAAAGGTGGCACAGAAGAGAAGAGGAAGGCCTTGCTCCAGTCCGAGAGCGAGGAATGTGAGACAGGCCAGCCTGGACACAAGCTCTGGTCCTGCACCCCAGGTTCAAAACCTGCAATGTAGGCTTATTTTTTCTTCAGCGAGCCTTTCAGCTTCTTCTCCGAGGAGCGCTGTTTCCACATCTTCTCCTCCTTTTTTCCCAAGTTTTCATAAACCGTTGACTCTTCCTTCTGCCTGTAAGGCCAGGGAAAAACAAGGGAAAAAATGAGCAAGAGGTAAAAGCCAGCCGAGCCAGGGAGACTATTATTACCAGAGGCAGGCATAGCTAGGCCCCGGTTTAGGTGGGCTCTTACTTGGAGGATTTTCGGGAAGCCTTGGCATGCACATTCCTCACCGCAGGGGGGTAGGCAATGTTCCCATACTCAGACTCATTTGGCTTGCCTCTCTGAGACTATGGGAGAGAAAAACAAAGCTGATAAGAGTGTGGTCTGGGAGAAGCCTGTGAGGCGGCTTCATGGAGGAGTTCTGGCTGTTTAACCACGCTTTCTGCTAGGATCCCCATGAAGGTGGGTGGACTGCTGAAGTCCTCAGGCTCAATGCACTCTGCCCGCTGCTGTCACTGAGGTGAGCAGCAGGGATGCAAATGCATCCCTGTACAGGGAGGGACAGTGGGCATGAACAAATTTCTGGAGGCACTGGAATGCCCGAGAGTGCCACGTGCCAGCTAAAGAATATTAAACAGATAACAGCAGCCACTGGATGCTGCCAGAGGCTACAAGGAAAGACAAAAGATGTGATTTTTCAGCTAGTAGGAGAAAATCCTGCAACTGCAGAACCAGGATGGGAAAGACAGAAAGGCAAGAAGAGAGCAAAGTCTTTGCCTGTCCTAGATTCAGCTTGTAACAAAACCGTGCTTGGCGGAGAGGTGGTATAGAATGGAGCGAAATAACTGCGTTAAAGCTTGCTGCTGTTCAGTAGTTCAGAAGGGGCTGGTATTTGAGCTGCTAACGTTGTCCCCTGAATTTTAAAGAGAGGTGCAGGGAGGGACTCAAATCCTGGTGCACCATCGTAGTCCATGTAGGTCCCCAGTGCGAGCTTAAAGCTTAGGAAACAGCACTTGGGCTCAGCAGCAGCACAATGCAGGACCTCGGCTCACGGGACAGGGAAGTAGAGTCCCCTTTCTCACCTGGATAACCTCCAGCTTTTTTTTGGTCGTCTCTATGAACTGGCAGATGGCCATGTAGATGAACTTGTACTGGGCCTCCGTCTGCACCATCCCTGAGCGTTGGGCTCTCACCATCTGGATGGTCTTCTGGATGTCAATGTCACAGTCCAGCCCTAGCAATGCGCACCAGAAAAGCTTATGGACACATTCACTGCCCCCCTCTCCAAATTCTTCACCAAAACCAGTCACAGAGGAGGTCAGTCAAGAAGTTTCCACCTCCCTCCATACTCTTCACTCATGTATGGACCTCCTATCCCTCCTTCCTGCTCAACATCTTTCAAGCCTGGCCCTGGAGGAAGAGCCCAAGCTCAGGGAAGGCTGAACCCACGGTAAGTGGACATGGTGCACAGAAATCCAGCAGCTGCCACATCCAGCAGCAAGGACAGCACAACCTTCTCAGGGCTGTGGCAGGGTCTCTCCCACAGACACCTGATACTTTTCACCGCTTTGCAGCTGGACTTAAGGGCACAGCCCTACCGGGTAGACCAGTTTCTTTCAAGATACTTTGGGGTCCTCTTACCCTTGGTGGAGATTGTTTCCACTATCATATCAATGACGATGATGGTCCCAGTGCGGCCAATCCCGGCACTGCAAGGAGAGGACAAGCAGAGGTGAGAGCAATACAGCTCCTGAAACCAAGTGCAGCTGCTTCTGGGGAAGGATGCAGAACTTGAGGGATTGTTGAACAGCTGCTACAAGAGAGTCGTGGATTCAACAGGCAGAGAGTTTGGTTTGGGGACATCAAAGAGTTAAAAACAAGTATCAGGGATGTGGCATCTGCATCACTTCCACATCCTGGGGAAGAGCTGGTGCAGTAGGACAGGCTTTCTATACCTCACCCTAAATAAGGGATGGAAAATGCTTCAAACCCCAGCCTCTGTACCAACCTGCAGTGCACCAGTATAGGCCCTGCATCTGGAATGCTCTCTTGCTTCTGATTTATTTGGTCGAGGAAGCTGAGCACTCCTCCTGGCTCGCTGGGCACACCGTGGTCAGGCCAGCTCAAGTACTGGTAGTGCCAGATGTCACGCACAGCCTTACCCTGATAATAACAAAACACCCCACTGGTAAAACTGCGCCCCAGTCCTACCCCTGGTCTCTGTCCCAGGGAGAGGTAGGTCTGAAGCCAGAGGGAATCTTTGTCTCCTGCCAACTTTTTTGGTGATTCCACCAGTGTGATTCCCATCCAAACCCAGTGGGAACAGCAAACCCAAGAATAGTATCAGCAGCATCACCAGAGCACCCAGCAGTTCCCAGCCTTAGAGACACAGTGACTGATAGACCCACAGGTTCTCTGACAGCCCTCGACCGGGCACACTCACGTTATCCGTCGGACACACACAAAGGTGCCGGAGTTTGTATTCCAGTGCATCATGCTCCCCAGCATTCTCCACAAGGTAGGGACCGTACTCCTTCACGCTGCCCAACTCTGGCCAGTAAGGTACACATTTATTCTGTGTGGGCAGAGGAGGTGGGGTGAGGACAGGCAGAAGGCAGAAAAGAGAGAAAAAGCAGAGCAGAGCTTGAAGGGGAAGAGCAGGCAGCTTCGAGACACCTAAAAACTGCTACTTACCCGCCCTTTTTCTACCTCCCGTGTAGTCATCACAATAATGCGTGTGTTCTCCTGCCACACCATTTGCCAGAAGTCATTGACTGTGGCATCCAGGCAACCCTGGCTAGCGATGTAGGTCTTAGTGCACTCATCTGGGCTGATCAGGTTGTTCTGAGTGTGGACAGGGGAAGATCAGGAGGACTGCAGGAATGGGCAGGCCTTCCCCCATTTTGGGCATACAGCCATCTTTCATGAGCCTCACCTTGACATAGTTGGCATTGATATAGTCAGATCCAGGTATAGTTGGGTCTCTTCCTTGGAGGATGACTCTGGAGTGATCAACTTTGGATGCAGTGAAAGAATAAACAAAGCAATGAGATACTCTGCCCAGCCACGTGAAGCTCCTTCACTGCCCCACTCCACCTCATTCATGCTACCTAGTGCATGCAACATGCCCCATATTTTCACCTCTCCTTCTCTGGCATCAGACCAATCTCACCCCATCCGCCCACCTCTCTACCCCTATGATGGGCCATCAGAACAATGAGCCTGATGCAACCTTCCCTCATTCCTCAGGACAGGAAAAGGCTGTGACCTCACTCATCAGCTCTTAAATCCTCAACACCACACACCTTGTAACCTGCTCTGGAGGACAGAGCAGGATGAGGCAGGGCCGAGGATGGCTCAGACAGCTCCTCATTGCCTGTCTGTGTCTACTTAGTGGGTATGGGGGGTTTTTGTTTGTTTTTGTTTGCTTGGTTTTTATAGTGGAAAAGCAAGACTCACAGGGCAAGATGTTCTTGTATCGGTTCTTGCTCTTGTTTTCAGGTCTCTGACCCTCATGACGGTCAAACAGCTGCTTGGCTTCCTGTTTTTGCAGACTCTGAGAGCAGAAGAAAGAACAGTCATGGGAAGGTCACAATGTATGATGGGGAGGTGGGCACTCAGAGGAACAGTGGTGACTCTGGGGTCACATGGGCATGCTTGTGGAGGAGCAGAGAAGTGAAAAGCAAATCTAGACTTGAAAAGTCCAAGGTTCATGCCCTTGCTAAATTGAAGTCTTTGTCTTATTAATTAAAGTCTTAGTGACTTTAATCTCCCAAGCATGAAAAAACACATTTCTTCTCACTAGGTTCACTTGAAGATGACACTCACTCCCCAGAGGAACAGGCTCCAAACAGAGACTTCTTTCAGAGATAAATTTACAAAACACCTGAAAAGTTTGTGTCAGGGTAGAGAATGAGGTGGTGCCCAGGGACTTCCCAAAAAGCCAGAATAATGCCCCTCAGCAGTTTCTTACATCAAATTCCTCCCAGAATCCAGCCTTGGATGTCTCCTCAGATAGACTTTTCTTGTTCAGTTCCTGCACTCTATTCTCAATGTCAGCAGCATTCACCCTCGTAGCGTAATAGGGCTGGGAAAACACAAGAGGTTGGCATGAGAGAGAAACACTGCTGGAGAGCAAAGTCTCCTCTATGTGCTGTGGAGAAAAGGAGGAGAGGGACACAAAGCAGTAGGTCCCTCCAAAGGATTCCTAAGAAAGAGAGAAAACAGGATTTACCTGCTTCAGGTACACAAAGGAGCCAGACACCTCTTCAATTCCAGTCTTCTTGAAGTGCTCCACCAGTTCTGCCAAGCTGTCAAACACTTCAGCACCTCCAACCGTGTAGTGTCCATTCTGAAAGGAGGAAGAATGTGTAACATCCCACTCCTAACATTCCTACAGACAAAGCTGATGACACTCAGGGGAAAGGTAACGCTGGAGTGCAAAGCCATAGGCACCACCTTGTGCTGTCTAGAGAAGCATTTCCTCTGGCAGGGGTGTCAACTGGTAGCTCGCCCTGAGAACACTAAGTTCGTAGCATGCTGAACCCACTCCTGTTCTTAGTGGATGGAAGCCCACGGTTATCATTTAAGGTCAGCTGCTTTCTGTCCTTGCAATCTCCCTCTGCTCTCTGCATCATCCCACGTGAAAGAAATAGGAGAACTTGTGACAGGCAGGTTGGTCACATCCTTCAGACTAAGTGTGGAAGCCTTGCAGGTAGCCCTCCTCCTCCTCCTCCTCCAAGAGTTTTTAACTCTTTTCAGCTCGTAATTAGATGGTGAATCCTCCTCTCTCTTTCACTGCATATCCTCTGTACTGGAGTTCTTGGTCACAATACGCCCTGCTTCCTCCCACGTCTGAGCACCCAGCACTGCCCGTGGCCACCCGGGCTGAGGCGAGGACATAAGGAATCTACAAGATGACAGAACTTTGATCCAAATTCAGAAACACTGCTGGTGGTAATCAAGATGTCAGGGCCCATGCTTTTGAGGACATAATCAGCAGAGATCAGCAGAGACCTCTTCCACTCCCTTTCCTTTTGCTCTCCCAATTGCTCACCTCACACATGATCTTGATGTGAGTGACTTTGAGCCGGGCTCCAGAAGCACTGGTTGCCCCATCTGGTGAAGCAGCAGCCCCGGGTTTAAGCTGGTCAGTGAGCACAGACAAGACAAAATCCCCGGGTTTGCTGAGGCTCTCCCGCACCAGGAAGGTCCAAGGAGTAGCTTTGGCCTGGAGGAGTGACTCAGCTGCAGATCCTGACAGATGCCCATGGTACCACCTAGGAAAATAACATGAGAAGGTCGGAAGAGAGGTGGAGATGCGGGTAAGTGGATGCCCTTGAGCTGATAAGTCAAAAACAGCAACCCTGGGGAAGGGTGAGGGAGGAAGAAAGGAAAGAGGAAACAGAGGGGAGGGCAAGGCAGAGGGAAGGAAACTAAGGGAAGAGTAGGATCTTGGGAAAAGCAGATGAGACAGAAAGAAGTAGAGAGAGGACAGGAAAGGGAAGGGACAAGGGATGAGGTGGAGGTAGAAGGAACCCAGGTAGCAGAATGCTGGTACCAGAGGACACAGTGGGAAAACACCAAGTTGTGATCCAGTTGTGAGATACACACAAGCACAGGCAAGAGATGTTTGCTGGCTTGAAGCCCCACTGGGGCAGCGTAGTGCCTGGGTTTCAGCACCTCCCAGCATTACTGGGACCCGAGCGTTAACTGCTGCAAGGTGCTTTGGAACTTCAAACACCAGGGAAAAAAAATAAACCCCCAGTGAGTCAGAAACTCTCCCATCGGGTTTAGCAGCACCCAGATGGCCCCTCTTTCTGAAACTCAGTCACTTCTTCAATCAAAGGATAATTAATTTCTATTCCCTGGGCACACCACACTGCAGCAATCAGAATGGTCATGAACACCAGGAGCCACTTGGAGACAATATTCCGCTCCTAGTAGTTATCACTGATGTAGATCCATGTGCACATTCCCATCCTCAGTGCAAACACCCAGTCAGCAGATCCTTCTCTCCTCTCCACACGAGGTAAGGAACGACCCCAGTTGACCAAGGTGCTCTCTGCCGTGCTGCAGGGCTGGACCCAGGGTGCAGAGGGGCACAAGGGTGGTGCATGTGACACAGCTGCTGCTAAGCCCCTTCCCAGCTACACAGGTCTTGGGGGTGGGGCGTGTTCCCAGCTGGTAGGATCTCGTTGCACTGAGCAGTGGTCACCAGAAGCTAGCTGGGAGATGGGACAACACTGGTCTCTCCTCCTACTGCTGGTCTCTTGGCCCTGCAGAAATTCCAGATGTGACCCACCTTGTCTGTGCAAATCCTCTAGTTCCTCATGCCTGTCACAAGCTCCACAGTCTCTTTGGACCACACCAGAAGGTCATGGGGAGCACTGCTGAGCTGCCAAGTAGAGATGTGAAGAGACATTTCCACTGCAGCTCTGTCCTGCTTCCACAAAACTCATTTGGAAGCTGGAGCTAGAGATCCAAATTATAGAAAATTGAGAACTGTGAGGTGCTCTGTGCACTGGGAAATGTTCTGAATCTGAATCCTAGACCTCCCAGTATCCGTTTTCTGGTGGAGATTTTACTGGGTCTGAACCCATCTCAGACCAGGGGCCACCACAGCCCTGATGCTCCTGGCTCCTTCCCATCTCAGTGTCAGGGAGGGCATTTGGACCCTTCTCCTGCAGCAGGTCTGGGCCCGATTCAGACAGGTCTCGGGACATCCCCGTGTCCAGCTGGAGCCGTGTGCTGGGCTCTTTGCTCGGTGGCCTTTGCCGCACAGCTGCTGAGCCAGCCAAAGGTCATGTTCACTGCAGCTCTGTCCTACTCCCACAGAGCTGCCTCAGTGGCTGGAGACAGACATCTTGGCCATCTCCCCTGGTGAGCAGCATTTCAAAAGCAAGTAGCTGTTACATCAGACTGACTTGCAACACCTCTCCCTGCTCCTGCTCGTTGCAAGTACTGCGACAAGCACCAGCCATGTTCTGTATGCCACTGCATGTGCTGCCCCAAGCACAGGCTGGTGCTCAGTAAACGAGCCAGTGTGCTTAGAGCTGTGGGAGCAGGTTTGCTGCCAGAGGCCTGGGGTGATACTGGTGTCTATGGTGAACTTCACATTGTTCGGGCTGTCTGTTCCCAAGAATGGAAATGGAGTTTGGGAGGCCATGTCCCAGTCACGGAAGCAGCTGGAGCATTCATTTACCCCTGCATCTGGCCAGAGCAACACAGTCCCCTATGCAAATCTAGGAACCATTCTGACAGCAGGTTATGGCAGACAATTGTTGTGCTTTGGCAAGTAGCTTCACCGTTGAAATCACACTGCAAGAAGTAGCTGGCGACTTTCATTGCATGGCAGTCATTCATTTCTGAACCTCGTCCTGAAGAGGCTTTTAGACACCATGTGCCCATGCTCAGATGTACCCTGGGGAATGGTTGATCCCCTCTGCTGCTCAGAGGTTTCCCCTCCACAGGCAGAAAGGGGTTAATGGGTCCTGTTCCCCCCTCTCTTACCCCCGTTGAGCCCAGCTCTTCAAAGCCACGTGATGGAAAATCACTTGGGGAGAGAGTGAGAGAAGCTTTCGTAAGAGCCTGGTGGGGAGAGAAGTTTCCAACCGCAGGGAGGAAGGGAGGAAGCTGCAGGGCTGCAACCCAACAGCCTTGAGAAGAGAGGACAGCTGCCAGGCAGAAGCTGGTCCCGCTGCACCCTGACCCTAGAGTAAGCAAGGGGGTACCCAGGCATTTTACCCGGGGCTTCTTTGCTCCCTGTCTCCAGGTGCGCAAGGAGGACCTGTCCATCCCAGAGCAAGGCACGACTGCTCCCCAGGCTTCATCAAAGAGCCTGACAGCACAAAGCAAGGGCAAAACCACCTGATTTGATTTAGGAACTTGGTGTCAGAGACGTATGCAAAATGGGGACAGGGAAGAGACTAAGCAGGCTAGGAATATAGCAGGGGAACATGGTCCTGCTCTAACAGCTATGCGAGTCATCCAAGCCTGGAATAACCAATAAGTCTGGGGAAAGACTGAGGGCTTCCACATAACATGTCACTCTGTGGACTGCTGCAGACCCATAACTAACACCACAATCTTTGCTTTCAAGAACAGTATATAAATAGCAAAGGCAACAGGAAATCAGAAGTAAAAATAGAGCCCTATAAGGTCTGCTGTGATGGGTCAAGGTACATTGAGCTATTTCTGGGGATGCCGCCGACGGAAGCATAAGAAGCTGCGAGATGCAGGAGGTACTTTTTGCAGAGTTTGCCCCAGGGGTGCTGGCAGGGCAGAAAGAAGGCCATGAAATACAGAGGAGGTCTCATCACAGACGCATGAGCTGCTTTGCTCTCTCCGTACCTCTCTGTAGTGGGGTCGGAACAGTTGAGCGGGTATCGCAAGTCGATGATGGTTCCATCTTTGTCCTGCAGTGAGCCCTGTTGCTGTGTGTAGTATTCCACAAGTTCTGACAAGGTGGCAAACTTCTCCCCTCCATACAGGTCATAGAAATCCCCAGTATTCTGGATGCGGATGTGGGTTACCTGATCACCAACCCTGTGGGATGACGCACAGAGCAGTGCAGTGAGGGGGTTGGAAATGAGGCAGAAAATGTTCTGCATTATCTCCTGCCATGGAACCAGAACAAACTGTCCCAGTGAAAGGAGATGACTGGAAAGAAAAGCTCCTGGGGCAACTTGAAGGAGGGTCTAGAAGATGCTGGGAAGCTCAGCTCCTTTTACAGCTTGGAAAGAACTCAAAGGAATAAGGACAGGATGAAGAAGATGCCAGAGGACATGTGAGGATCTGAGCATTCTGCATATGGAACACTGGAAAGACAGAAGTTTCGGTCGGGTTACTTACCGAACTGAAAGAGAAAAATCTCCCTGATTCTTCCGACTGGGTCTGGCCAGAAAGCTCCCATGGACACCTCGTCCCTTCAACAAAGCTTCAGCCTCCAGCCCACTCAGGTCACGATGAAACCACCTAGCAGAGGAGATAACAACAAGAGCCAGGAGAATCAAAAAGGCTAGGCACTCTTATGGAGACTTGTGAAGAATGGTTCCCAGTCAGCATCCCTAGAGATACCCATACAGGTGACAGCCAGCACCAGCATCCCTTCCTACCTGATACCTCCCCAGCCTATGAAAAGTTTCCATGGAGATACGGCTTTCAGGATGATCCCCGCTCTGATCTGTCCTACTTTCCTGGTCCCCCTCCTCGCACACACACACTTCTCAACCCCTCTTACCTCACCATTGTGGAGGGTGAAAGAAGAGGGGGCCAAGTGGCTACCACCAAAGCAGAACAAAAAACAGAGAGGAAAAATCAGTTTGTGCTGGCAAGAAAAGGGAAGTCAGAGGTCTGCGCTCCTCTTGGGAGCTGGCCATGTATCTCTCCTGGCGTCTCCTCAGTCCATTCAGACCCTCTCCTCCCGGTGTCTACTGTCAGTCCATTCAGAGCCTGTCCATCCACGTGCTCCTGGATATGTGCCTAGGTCTCTGGCCCTCTGCGCCGTGCTGTTGGGCACAGGCAAGTGCAAGCCCTGCGCACAGCTGGGCACGCGCGGCTTCAGGAACAGGAAGTGCTCTGAGCCATCAACTCCCCAGCCCTAAGCTGCTTTGCAACACTTCTGCTTCTCCTTTTGTGTCTTTCCTCCCCACCCCCCCCCGTTATTCTTGGGTCCCTGTCTTTTTTCACACTAGGGTTGATGCTACAAGTGCCTCTCAGGTCCTAGCTGTGCTCATAAAATTAAGTTCTGCATGTCTTCTGTTCTCCTTCTTCCCTAAAAGGCCGGTGAGAGACATGAGTCCTTCCCAAGCACAAGCCCTTGCCATGGTGCCGAAGGAACCACAGGTGCTCGCGGTCACCCACGCACCAGAGAGGCAGAAGCAGGCAACACATGCTGGCATACGCTGAGCGGTGCAGCGCCCTACTGCAGGTTATGGCAGCCCAGCCGCACAGCTTGGCTCTGCTGGGCTGCCCTCAGCTACCCAGCTGAAAGCGCCGTACTCCAGCTCCCTGATGAACCTTCTGGGGGGTGAAGATCCTGCACGTTCTGTACAGCCACAGGGGGAATCAGTGCAAACCCAGAGCTGCAGACTTTGAGATTCCAGGCTAGCACTCTAAGCACAGCAGGTGTAGGGAGGTTCTCCTCCCCCTCTACTCTGCCCTAATGAGACCTCACCTGGAATGCTGTGTCCAGTATTGGGCTCCCCGATTTAAGAGAGATGGCGATCTACTGGAAAGAGTTCAGTGGAGAGCTACAAGGATGATTAAGAGACTTGAGCATCTCCCCTGTGAAGAAAGACTGAGGGAACTGGGGCTGTTTAGTCTTGAGAGGAGAAGACTGAGAGGGGACCTTATGAATGTCTATAAATATCTGAATGGTGGGTGTCAAATGGAAGGGGTCTATCTCTTTTCTGCAGTGCCCAGCAACAGGACAAGGAACAATGGGTATAAACTTGACCATAGAAGGTTCCACCTCAACCTGAAGAGGAACTTCTTTACTGTGAAGGTGACAGAGCACGGGAACAGGCTGCCCAGAGAGGTTGTGGAGTCTCCTTCTCTGGAGACTTTCAAAACCTGTCTGGATGCGTTTCTGTGCAACATGCCCAGGGTGATCCTGCTTTGGCAGGGGGGTTGGACTCAATGATCTCTAGAGGACCCTTCCAACCCTTACCATTCTATGATTCTGTGATGATTCTGTGACTCCTGAAAACAGCCTGCTGGGAGATGTGACTGACACAAGCAGTGGTAGCTTGAAAGGGATGGGATGGGGTGTGAGGTGGTGTTGAAGCTGCCTGGAAAAGCAAGAAGACAGCAGGACAAACAGCCTCTACCGGCAGCAGGTCCACACAGCCCCAAGAGAGCTTAACCTAGGACCTTCAAGATCCCAGTACAGCACACTGAAGCCAAAGCTGTCAACTTGGACAACTAGATGCAGAGAAGGAAAATAAACCATTTCCAGTTACCTGGCCATTTCCAGATATGGCCCATGACTGCCCTTTTCCATAGCACTGGTTTCAAGGTCTGCACGTCTCATGAAAGAATGGGAGCTAAGCAGTGGCCAAAGAGTGCAATCCAGCTTACAAAGGAGCCTGACTTTTCCCTGGGGCCATCTCAGCTAGCCTGTGTGGTGGTGTGGGCAGCAGGAACAGCAAGAGATTTGCCTGTTTCAAGTATCAGCAGCTGCAGACTTCCCTGCACAGCACCAGACTGGGAAATCCTGCCAAAAGCTGAACAGGCTGCTGGCAATGACCAGTACAACACTGGTGGCCGCGATGGAAACTAACAGCAAAGGGAAGTACCAGAGAGGCAAGTGGGAAGCTAAACGTCATTGCTAGAGAGGCAACAAGCTGGTATATGGTGAGCTGCAGCGATCCAGCTGTACTGACTTAAAACTGATAGGTAAAAAAAGGATACTTTAGAGGCACAGAGAGCTGTGGCTCAAGGGAACAACTTCTACACAAAGTTGTTAGAAGTTGCTCCTAAAACAATGCACCAAAATCAGAGCCAGTCTAGCACTGGCACAGGGAAGAAATATTAGTGTAGGAGAGAAATGACAAGAACTTCAGGGCAGAAATCCCAAAAGAGAGTTCCTGATATCAAAAGAGTATTAGATTATGTAGGGCTGATACGAAGCCGTGGCAGACAGAAAAATAAAGCCTAGGCATCCCTACACCTTATGAACTGGCCAAGGGAGAAAAAGCTGTCTGAGGTAGAGAACGTTAGTGGGATACAGGGGAATGGGGAAAGACAAAGGTAGGTAAGAGCCCAGATCAGAATAGGAAGGGTGAGTTAGAACTAAATCCATGTAATTCAGCATCTTCCAGTAGGACAAGCCATGGGGTGCAATGTAACCCATATGTGGGTATTTGTGTGGATACAACTCACATAATTTACAGGGTGAATTTATACTTCTGGTTGCTTTCAGCTCAGGGAAGGCCTGGATGCATACAGCTGCCTTTGATTTGGGCCATCTAAAAGCCACCGAGGAGAAGCTGTCACAGTAGCGAAGCAATTGGTTGGTATCTTTGAGTTTGTTCTCCCAAATGGCTGCAGCATGGAACAGCAGACTATAACTGAGCTGCTAAAATGCTTTTTAAATATCGTTAACAGGTCAAGAGAGTTCATCAAATCAACTACTCTTATGCTGTTGCTTGGCTTTCAGCAAAACACGGGTGGTAGAACCTCATCTTGTAAATCCTGCGTGGAGCCAAACCACAGCTAGCACTGGAACAAATTTAGAGGAGAAGAGAAATGAAATCGTTAATTAAAAGACACCCACATCTGGACTCTGTAAAAAAAAGACACTGAGAAACTGGATGGAATCCAGCATAAGGCCACTGAGGAAGTGAAGAACCTGGAGCACAGCGGGGATGGAGGAAGCTGGGTTTGTTCATCTTGGAGAAAAGATGCTTAAGGAGGGTTTTAACAGCTGTCTGAGACCACCTAAAAGGGGACCGGGGGTTTTAGAGACAATGAGCCAGATTCTTCTCCGTGGGACACAGCAAAAGGACAAGTGACAACAGCCATAACTTCCAGCAAGGGAAATTCTGATTAGATATCAGGAAAAGTTACACACACACTCCCCACCCAGGGGCAGTTCATCATTTGCCACAGGTCCCCAGAGAGGCTGGGGAATCTTCACTCATGGAGATGTTCAGGACTCACCAGAACAAGGCCCTGAGCAATCTGATCTAGCTCTGGGGTTAGCTCTGCCGTGAGCAGGGGGTTGGACTAGGTGATCCAGGGGTCAAAATGATTGTTAAAGGAAGACTAGAGGAGGAGCTTATGTATAGAGTTTCCTCCCGTACTCCATAAGCCTCTGTTTGGCTATTTCTAGAGTAAACCTTCAGATCCACAACAATTTTATCATCCTTTGGCAAGGAGTTTCACTGCTCCAGTGTAAAAGCACACCCTCCTTTGGCTTGCTTATAGCCTGCTCCCTGCCTAAATGTAACATCTGGCTGTTGTAAAGAAAGAAAAACCAATGACTGAATCCTGATTCCTATCTACTCGCTCCAAGCTGCTTATCATGCAGACCTGTAACATCCATATACTTCCTCAGCTCTCTGCCAGGCTGAAGACTCCAACCCTATTAAGGTGTTCTTCCTGCAGAACTATTCTACACCCCCATCATCCTTTCTGTCCCTCCCTGAGATGTTTCCAACTCCGGTGTCTCGTTTTGGAGGTGAGAGCGAGGGGTGGCACAGAAGTGCAGCGTTCAAGAGGCTGGTGTGTCACGGACATAGCCACAGTGATGATTTCTGCTGTTTGTTCACCGTAACAGAACATTAAGCTAACAAGTGCACAGCCCTATATGTGATCACAGTCTTACTCCAGAGAGGTTACTATTAGTTTACAGTTCGTTGGTTTATATGTAAATTTGGAATTATTTTTCTGCATGACCATTGTTTTGTGTAAGTCTATATGGAATTTCTTCTGTTGTTCTATTGCCCACTCATTCACACTCATAAGGTCTTTCTGCAACTATTCACTGTCCATCAGCTCCCACCCTACTATCCTGAGAAGCTTGCTATCATCAGCCACTTTTCTCACCTCACCAAGCTCTGGTTCCAGGTCGTTTGGGAACATACTGAACTGCATGTATTTCAGGCTAGGCCCCTGATGACTTCCCTTTGCTGTAAAAACTGGGTGTTTATTCCCACTTTTCATTTCCTGTTTTCTACTTCCTATTTCACCCAAGAAAAACTTCATCTTCTTTCTTATGCCATGACTTTAGCTTTATTTAAAGACTTTGATGAAAAATCTTGTCAAGTCATCCACAAGCTTGCTAAGTCCCTCAAAACCCTCCAGTTTTACAAGAGGGGATTTGTCTTTACAACAGCAGATCCTGACTCTTGCTTTCATATCACATTCATTGCTTTCCCTGTTACACTCTACCTTCTTGCCCAGATATCAACTTTATTCTTCTGTGCTCCCCTCTCATTTGGGAGATCTCATTTGGAGCCCCTTTTGAGAATGAGCATTGTATTTGTTACTTCTAATTCTCAGCACTGAGATGATTTTAGACAGGAGGTTTTGCTATTCTGCACAGAACTGCATCGTAGTTCAGTTGTTAGTGCACTGTGAAGGCCATTTGGGCTTGGGCAATGGGCAGATGGACCTTCTTCCCGTGACTTGCCCAAGCCAGGTGCTCTCTGTCAGGCCACGGGACCCCAGGACAGTGCTAGACCACCACGATTGCCCAGGTCCTTACCGTAGTATAATGATTGTGTGAATCCCATTTCCTTACACCATGTTACGTCAGTCTCTAGAGCAGAGCACTGGTTTGGACTGACTGTGAAGATTTTATGTCTTGCTGTTCCAAAAAGGGGTAGAAAGACTTCAGCAAATCAAGAAATAACCAGGATTTAAAAGCTCAGTCACCTGACCTCTCTCTGTACAAAAAAACCCCAAAGCCAGAGATGCTGCAGCTTCAGGGTTTGCAGAGTAACTGTAATGGACTGGGCATCAGAAACCCTGCTTGCTCTTTATCAAAGTGAGAAGGAGCAGTAGTAACAGCAATATCACAAACCACCATGAGCTCCAGTCCTCTGGCTATCCTGTAGCTTCTATTAGAAGGTGAGGGTTTTTTTTTTCCTTATGTGCCCAATTCCTACTGCCAGTACTTCTGCTTTTCTCACCAGCAACTCTTGTTTTCTTCCCCTAACTACCATTCACAGCACTCACCCGCAGGATGGCATCGTGACTCTCAGCTCCCCACCGATGGGGGACTGACAGCAGCTGGTGGAGGAAGGACCACGGCCCTTAACCAGAGTCTCCTACTAAAGAAAATAAAGCAATATTAGAATTACCAAGACAGTATCTTGGGGCAGACTTGGGAGAGAGATCAAAGACCTTGCCAGAGGAAGGGTGGACTTGCACGTGCCCAACAGGGCTGGATGCTCAGGCCAGCGAGTGCCCAGAGCTGTGGAGGAGCAGCTGGCAGCACACGGGGGCTGCAGCACCTCCTGTGACTCACCTGTGTCCGATCCACACAGGCACAGTCCCGAACTCTGCCTGTTCCTAGGCAGAGTAAGAAGAAAGCAGCTCCAGGTCAGGCAAGCTGCAAGTGGAGAGCTTCATCTTCACCATTTGCAAAACATTTCCTGGGCTGTAGTTAATGAGTAACTGGAGGGGTGGAGGAAGGCCAAGGCCAAGCTGGAGAGGTAGATGCAGGCGGAAGGGACCAACTGCTCTTCCTGCCTCCTACCCACGGAGTTCACGCCCTCGCTGGCTACATTCCTGCCTGGTTGGTAACTGAAAGGCACAGAAGGCGAAACCGGAGGCAGCTCTAGTACCCGGCTCGCAGCTCCCTGCTCTTCCAGGCCTGGCTTCTTCACCTCCAGCCCATCACCCTCCCCAAGACCTCAACATGTGCTCCAAGGGCAACAGGCACGTCAGACAGGAGGCTATAAGCAGAATGTGTCCAATACCCCTTCATTTGAATCAAGTCGGAAACAAAATGTCACACTGGAGTGAGTCAGCTACACTCGATTTGTCCCTTTTCAGTCCCCAAAGACTCATCGCAGAATGTTGTTTCCATCCTTCTAATGCAGGCTGCAGCCAAATGGGGCAAGCCCAGCTCCCTGCAGCATCTCTCTGCTGCCTTTTTCATTAGGGCTAATGCTCTTGTTTGCGCATTCACCCAGCAAACAGTGCAGCCCTAGGCACAGCTAGTGAGCGAGCTGCTCCAAGCCTGCTGGGGACGGAGGTCCCAGTCTTGCTGAACAGCACTAGGCTGTGTTTAGAGGCACATTACCTAGTATCTTTAAAGTAGTGCATTTGTAACTGCTTGATACTTTTTTTTTTTTAACATTTCAGAGGTGCTAAGAGCAAGTCCTAGGGCTTCACAGGAAGGCTTGCCTAAGCAACTGTGCTTCCGTGGAACTTGGTGCATACTGGGCCCCTCAAAACGCTAGCACAGGTTTTGTCAAGCGTGGGATGGGCACTGCTCGAACTGCCTCTGCAGCACAGAGGAGCGTGTGTCTCAGAATACTGCTGAGCTCACATTCAGTCCACAACACAGGGATTTTCAAGACATTTATTCACGGGCAGACACACAGGTGGGCACAAGCACCCCGTTTCTGTCGGGTCAGCATCTCCCTTGTTCAAGTGCTCCATTCCCGGGGCCGATGGGACCTGCAAGTTGAAAGGGAGGCACCAGCCAGACCCCACAACTCGGCGCGGGAGGACAGGGCCGCGGCCTCAGGAGGTTGCCACGCTGCCAGTCCCGGCCCCGTGTGGCGGCAGCGTCATGGGCGGCAGGAACATGGCCTTCAGCTTGCCCGACATGCTAGCGATCTCCGGGTCCTGCGACTCGTAGGATTTGATCAGCCGGGCGAACTTCAGGACTCCTGTGAGAAGAAGGGGTGGGAAAGAGGCACTTGCCCGCTGGCGCCCATTCCGCGGGCTTAGCGGGCAACAACCCACCTTCGCCGTCGTTGCTGAAGCCGTAGGCTTTGATCACGTCCTGCTGGATCTGAGTGGCCGCAGGCAGGAGGAACTGCAGCATCTTTCCCATATCGTTGCAGGCGTTGTCTCGCGCTTCCTCCATGCGCTGCGCGTTTTCAGGTGCCCCGAAGGCCTTGATCACCTCCGCCAGCACCGCTGCAGGAGGCGAACGCGCGTCTGCCAGGCCGCCCGAGTTCCAAAACCACCCGCTCTGGAGCCACTCTCCCCCACTCACCCTTCGCCTGCTCCGCACCCAGTCCCGCCGCCTGCGCGGACGCCGCCATGAAGCCCCCCTAGAGCCGCCGCAGCCCCTGCCTGCGCCGGGGCTAAAACCCCGCCTAGCAGCCCAGAGCACGCATGCCCGCCCCGCCCACGCATTCTGTTGCACCACTCAGGAGAGGCTTCCCGCTGAGGCGGAAAACCTACTAGACAAATACTAAAAGAGCTGAAATCACTGCCGCAACACCCCCCCCGTGCTGGGCGCCAGTCGTGCCGCCCCGCCCATAGGTGAGGGTGAGGACCGCTCTCGACCGAGGTCGCCAGGCGTGGGTCCCCGGCTCCGTACCCCCCCCCCCCCCCCCCCCCGCCCCCCCCCCCCCCGCCCCCCCCCCCCCCCC
>JAAGNO010000231.1:0-20654 GCA_033439905.1 Ceryle rudis
ATAGGGGGTATAGAATACACAGTTTTGCTTCTACCCATATAATGATAAACTGGTCCCAGCCCCTCTAACTATGACACCTCCTTCTCTGCAGTGTTTAGGGGAAGCCACTTGTACCAGCCACATACAGAAAAGTAGCCTGGGAAGCTGGACTGTGATTTTAGTTTGAAGGAAATATGGATAATAGGAAACTTCTCTGGTGATACCTTCTGCTATTTACATTTAAATTTCAAGCAAGTTGTGAAATTTCAAACTTTCATCTAAGGTGTGCTGCTAGAAGTGCTTCAAGCTGAGCAGATGGATATCAGTTTCCAGGAAAGCCTGGTTTGGTCCCTGGAGTTGGTCTGTTGGGTGCTCTGGGGGTCAGATGCTTGCCATGCACCCACACACTCTGACTGGGCTCGTAAAGTCTGACTGAGCTTGTCTTTAAAGATGACCCTCACACACTTTTTTTTTTTTTTACTTAGCAGTTTACTGATTAGTACATTTGTTTCCCCCTCCCTCTGACTGCCTTTGAAAATGTCCTTTCCCTTGATTGATTATGACATGTAAAACATGGTCCTGGAGAGTGGACAGATCCAAACTCTCCTCTTTCCAAGGACCTGCCTGGTCATAAAGCTTCAACTTACTTAAAATGCATTTCTCTACCAAAGCAAAACAAATTCAGTCCTGCTGAAGGAACTCCCACAATTTCTGAAGGTGGTTCCACAAGAGCAGCCACCTCAGAATAAAGCACTCAGATATGGTGTTCAAAGACTGGTGGAATGGCTCTGCAAATATGAAGCAGAAGCTGCATAGCCAATGTGTATTATGCTACTTTGATTATATTAGCTGATTTTGATTTCATATTGAAGCATCCAAACAATTCAAAAACCCCTGAAGAGATATGTGTTATATATTGCAGTTTTTCAGTTTTCCAGTGGACGTTAATTTCTTCCACACTGCCACATACCTCTGACAGGACTAAATGCCACAAAAGGTGTCAGTCTCTAGGTCACACACGTGACATGTATATTTTCAGTATTTGAGTTTGAAAGCGCAGTGAGACCCACTGAAGTTAGGCGCTCAGCTTCTGCTGCTGAGTGGCATTGTATTTTGGAAGTTAATTTCCTTTGAAAATCCCGTCATAAAGGAACATCAAAGAGCAATGACTGAACATCATCTATTGTGAAATGAAAGGAGGGAATATATTGTGATGGTGTGGTTTTTTTGCTGCAAGACTCCATTAGCAGTAGAAAATGTAGGGGAAAGTGGAGACTGGTAGAGGTAACCTCGAAATATTTGTGGCTAAAATACTTAAAACCTTTTTATTACAACCAAGTTCAGATTCTTTTTAAGGAGAGAGTGTGCTATTGAAAATGGTGCCTAGTAAAAATCAGTCTCCTAACACAGAACTATTGACAGAAATCTTTTGGCTACTGAAGGATGTACAATTTTATTGAGGCAGGGACAGGGGACTAAGCTGTTTCTAGCATTAAAATAGAATAGGCGATATCTTCCTCTGAAGATGTTATTTGCACCATCAGCTAGGAGATTCTACAACTGCATATTATGCCCCTTGCAAAAGATCTTAAGTTAAAGCAGTTTATTTTTCCCTTTCACTGTTTTGGTGACAGGGCCTTGAGATTCCCTCCCCTCCACCCAAGGCCTAGGATGCCATCTGCACCCCTTGGAGCCATCATTTGCTGCCCCAGCAACACTGCAGCAGGGCTGGTCTCCAGCTCCCCACAGCCCTGCCCTGCCTGACCATGGGTCCACACGACACTAGAAAATTCTGTTGCTGGTAGTCACGATAACACAGAAATAACTCAGCTACCAGTATACAGGCCATTTTTTGCAGGTCTTTGATTTGAAAAGAGAAGAAATCTATTACTGAGATTTATAAATAAATATTTCCGTTGTCTTTAGCCTGCTTTCACTGCCTGCAGTGAGAGATTCCCTCCCCTCCCCCCAATTTTCATGGGATCAAGGCAGGTCAGTATTGAGCATTTTGAGATCTCATCCAGTATTGTTATAAGTTGAAAGCATTCGATACAGAAATCACTAAGGGTCTGTTTTCACTGAAGTATTAACAAGAGTATTGCCCTTAACGTGAATCTTATTGACACAAACCACTCCTTAACTATTAATATGAGTTGTCTGGCTTGTTGGTGGAAAAGAGGGAGAATTTTCTGTAGTTCACACACCTCATCTGTTGCTAACCCTGCAGCAACTCAAGTGCTATTTTTCAGCATGGCTATTCTTACTTAAGCTTCCTTAGCTCTAGAGATGAGTAGGCAAGTTGAGCTAATTCTGTACAAATGTGTAGCCTGAGATAGTTAACTTTCCTGAATTCTTTTAGAACACAAAATGCTGAATTATAGCTCATGTTGCATGAACCCGGGTTTATCCACATTTATCTAAAATTCTAGAGTAAGAAGACCCCTGTGTGCAGAACTCAGAGTTTGCGAGGGAGATAGAATTACTTCAAAGGCTATCTGTAATTGGTAGCCTTATGCTCAGAGGGGCAGAGTTTGCATGGCTACTGGAATTTTTGTAGATAACTGTAAGCTATGACTGTTGACTGTATTAACATGCTGCCTCGCCTTCTGCTGATCTGTTACTTGTGACCAAAAATGGTTTACAATTGTGGAGTCCTGTATGTAGTGTACAATGTACAGTCCTGAAGCTCAGAAGCACTACATTCACTGGTAACGATTCAGTTAGTTTATGAGTCTGTGAGATCTGGCATTGGCATCCCTTAGTTCACAGCAGTCAGTAATATATAGACTGTGTGTATACATGCCGAAGCTTAATTTGCAATCCTATTTAGAGTGGAAAAAAAATGCCACACTTAAAAAAAAAAAAAAAAAAGAAAAAAGAAAAGAAAGGGAAAAAAGTGCAAACAGGGTTCTTTTCACAGTGGACAGAGAATACTGTTAAACAGAGGAAGCACAATATCCCTTTTCATAGCAAGACATCAAATGTCTGCAGAAGAGTTTAATTTATACTTCTTCATGTGCCAGAGCTGTGTCTGAGACATTGCAGCATTTCAGTACTTTCAATCAGGTCATAGTTTCCAGCACAGATGACTTCATCCCTTTTAAAATAGAACAAATAGAATAAATGGAATTCCACATAATCATGGTAGGAGCTGGGATTATAGGAAATTAAAACACATATTTGAAAGCAGAGGTTTGCGCGGTAAATAATCATGACACAGAGCTTGGAAAGTAGTGCTTGGTCTCTTCTCGGTAAATTGATGGGCAACAAGGGTCTTTGGCTCTGCAGCTTTCTGTAGCGTGGGAGTGTGGGTGTATCCTCAAGGAGGATGACGAGAGTGATGGTGGATAATGTGCAGTGTTGCATTTAATGAAGTTGCTGCCTTTCCAGAAGAAATAGTAAAATTACACCACTTGACTCAAATGCAACCTAGATGAACGCTGGTTGATGTGAATTGGCCATGGGCTTCACAGTTCGTGTACCACCGTGCAGTTTTGATTGCTTTCCCTAGTTGGGTTCTCTGTTCCCGAGCTGCTACAGAGTATTTCACATCTTCCAGCCACGGCTCTGCGTTGGCAGTCAGAGAAAAGGTGTTGATGAATTCTGTCTCCTATTTCTGCACGTCTGAAGAAAGCCCTTATAAAATATCAGCATATATTATTCTGATATCCCCCAAACAGAGAAGCAGCTCACTGCAACCTGGAATGCTTTGAACTAGTACTGTAAGACAAGTGTTTGCAGTATTTATTACAACAGGATAAAACAAAACTAGAAACATGCTGTTCCTTAATTATAGTATTTGCCCAATGCTGCCCTCACTATGATCAATTTTTGGCATTTAAGAAAAAAAGAAAGAACTATCAATAACTTATTCGTGACATGACAAAATTCTAACTCGCATCAGAGCTATTTTGTTAGGCTATATAGAAGCATGCTGTAAAGACAGCCCCTGCCCCAAGGGACTGTTTTGTCTTCATATGTGAATGAGAGACTAGGATGTTACATGTGTTACCTCAAGTCACAGAAGAATTCAGTAGCCAGGCTGGGAATCAAATTCTGCTTTCCCAAGTCACAGTCCTGTGTCATTGAAGATAAGCTCACTCAGGTCATGTGTGTTGTATACATGGGTATGTATGTGTGAATACAGCCACATTTGTCTGGTTTGACATGTAGGCTGGACTGTGGGTCTGTAACTTGCATATTTGGATCCTGGTTTTTTGCATCATGTCTAACTATGGTAAAGATTACACTGACAGACTAATTCTGTTCATGAAGGCTTCTGTTTAAAAGCAAATAAAACTCTGGAAGAGAAGGCAAATTCATCACTGGTGAGTTGGCTGAATCCAGTCACATGCTGTGTAATGTAACTTATCCTTTGGAATTCATGCCTCCATTGGGTCTGCCTACCAGATAAGCTACACCGAGATGAAAGTGAGTTGCATCAGATTCTGGTGCCCAGAGCACAGAGTTCAGGCTCTGTTTCCCCTTTGTTCAACTGGATGCTATATAAGAAACAGCATTCTCTCTCTCAGAAAAAGAAGTTAATCGAGAGGGAGAGATACAGGTAAAATTTTTATGCATGGTACTCTGTTAATATTTCTGAATATTTCAAAAGCACCCATCAAAATTACTTGCATTGACTCGGCTTCTTTAAAAGTTTAACCTGGATTGCTGTAATCGCAGAAAGCAGAACTCTCTTGCTTGATTTTGGTAAATGCGGTCTCCTACTGACATCAAAGATTATAGCAACTGCAAGGCATTAGTTTGACTCTGTAGTTCCAAGTTGCTCAAAAAACTTTTAATATATTCTTGTAAATGTAACTGTGTGTCATAAATATACCCGCCAACAGGAGAGAAACCCTAACTTGAAAACAACTGTTAATCGATTACTGCAGAAAAACTGACAAACTGGAAGGGAATAATGCTAAAAGGTGTTAATTTGTGGGTTTCTGTAGGCTTTGGAAAGCAAAATTAATTCTATATGGGATTTTGGATGTGTAACATAAACTGTGGGCCATGTGCCTCACTTGTATAAATCAGCATCACTGCACTAAGAGCCAGGAGAGCTCTGCTGCATTCCAGCTGAGAAAGTGGGCCATGACTCTGAACACATGGTGATCAACATCAGTTTTTGTTTGGTTTCATTTATTTGAGGAGGGAAGAAGAAAAAATCTAATGGGGATTTGCTAGACTATTACTCAAGTCCATAAACGTTTTTCCTTTTCTGCATGAACGTTGCTGCTACTGACTGGTGCAAACTGAGCATGAGCAATGTTTCATGCTTGCACCAAGCTCTAGACCCCCAAGCCTTGGGGACCCTGGCAATGATTCTGGGTGATTATATGATCCACAGCAAAATGATTCCAGGCAGGCAGCAGACAGCAGCCAATGTTGGCAATCAAGAGGGGCAGCGCTGGCAGCTCTAATCATTGTCTTAGGTTGCTAAATGGCTCCTCTTTCCATGCAAAAAATGCAGGCACATAGAAAAATGCTTCTCTTCAGAGCTAGGGAGAATTTTTGCAGTGAAACTTCTTAACAGCTCTGTATATTTAGCTTCAGAAGAAAGAAATTCACAAATCTGTCAAAAAAAAATTTAAATTTCAAAAAGAAATGTTTTGACTTTTTTATTTGAAGTGCTTTGTTTTGTTATCTTAAACTTTACTTACATTCATAATTTAAAAAATAATTATTTCAGCAAAATGAAGGAAGGGTTCATTCAGGTAGAATAAAATTAGAGGAAAAGATGCGATGTAAAATTAGAGGAAAAAATTGCATTTGGTTTTGCCAGCAAAATAAGAGATCACTTTAGTCATAAACTTCACTGCTTGCTTTCATTTGCTTCATTCTCTCTGCCTGATTTTGCAATGTGTACGGGAATTCTTAATGAGGAACAAAATCAGAAGGCCGTTCAAATATTTGTTGAGATGGATACCAGATGGCGTCTGACACTAGCATACTGGGAAGTCAGGTGAACCATACCTTTGCCTTTGTGGTAGAATTGATGTAGGGAAAGGCAAAGGAGGAAACGGATAAGGGCAAGTCAGAACCAAGTTGTATATATGTATGTTTTTTTTTTTTTTTAGCACTTCAAGCTAGAATAGGGAAATCTCCTTCAGTCTGCTTTTGGACTATATGTGAAAAGCTTTATATTGCTCTTTGCCTTGAGTTGGTAGAGAGGAGAAGAAGGTAGAGTTACCATGATGGATTGCAGTAGCCATTGAATTTAATGGCGGGCATGCATTTGGCATTCTATAAATGTCAGCTAACCCAAGCTCCCCCACTCCCTTCTTGGTGATGTGAAGTGATAACAAAACCAAACAAGCTTAAATATCTTCAATCAGCCTCTGTCCTAACACCATCATGAGTGAACCAAGCCTTGGCAGCTCTGGGACCGCAGACCTCTTGTGGATGGTGAGGCTGAAGGCAGACTGTGCTGGAAAAGGGTGGCTTCACTGGCACATACAGGGCTTGTTCCTACAGCTTAGAGGCTGCTCAGCCTCACAGGAGAGCTGGTGGCACTGTCCTGCCAAGGGGCTGTCAGAAACCTTGCACCGCTGCGGTGGTTGGCTCATGTTAAAGTGAGAGAGAGAGAAGCTGCCCCAGGCAGGGAAGAACTTGCTCAGACCTGCTGACATCCATCTGCCTCTGTTGTGTGGCATGGGGTGGGACTTGGAGCCAGCAGGGAAATATTTTGAGAAATTGGTGTATTTTGAAACTTGGTCAGGTTCTTCTGGGTGCAAATAGTTCTACTGCTTTAATTTTAACCCTGGTAGGGGTTTAGGGTCATTGGTGTTTAGATTAGAAAAGCGGGGGGTGGACATGAGAAGCCAGTGCCTTGAGCACTTCCAACGCTACCTATGCTGCTTTACTGTGCTCTGTGTCAATGGGGGCATCACCTGAGAGGCATAAAGCACCTCCATACCAAAGCACTTGCACCTTCTGTAAGGGTTGTGATCATTTCAAGAGTGGGAGAAAACTACTTATTTTGCAGATGAAATTACTCCACAGTTACACAAACTACTGAGGTAGCTGTTGTGGCATGCAGGCAGTCCCCCCTCTCAAAACAATAACAACAAAAAACACAGCCTAGCCCCCCTCATCCTGAACTTTTAATTTTGATATTATTTGCCCTGTTTTCAACCCCATTGGTTACGAGCATTTTCTTCCTAGCAGGGCCTGAAGTTGTCATAACAGGGGAAAAAAGGGCTGCTACTGCAACTGTTAGCTGACCTCGAGGCGCATTGCAAATGAAACCTTGGTAACCCAGGGTCTATTTGAGCCCGTTGTACCGAATTTGTCTTTGTACCAATGTTGGCGAGACTTTTTTCACCATCCCGCACAATTGGGACTCAATGTTGCAAACAGTTAATTTACTTTGCGCAAATTGATGTAACAGACAAGGTATGTGCAACGTGGCCAAGTTAATTGTGCAGGAGAAACTGTGGGGCCAGATACACAGTGATTATTGATTGAACTGAAGCCAGAGACTCAGCCCCTAAACTTTTCAAATCTCTGACTCCCTGATGTTGCCTCTCCCTCTATCGCGCTGCATTAACTCACAGCATAGCTGGAATGTTCCACGGTTACTTACAAAAAAGGATCTGTGTGGGAAGGTGAAGGAGGATGGTGGGGGTGACAGGCAATTCATGGGGAGGAAAAAAAAATAAATGAACAGGAAAAATCAAGAAACAGAAAGAACATAAGGGGGATTGGTATCTTTTCCTCTATCAGAGTGGGATACTCTTGGTGTTTCTGCCACTACAAAGTGCTGGGTGAAGTTACATATTGGATCACCTCTTATTCAAATAATTTAAGATGGCATTTCAGAGCAGTAGAGCATTTCATTATCCTGTCCCTACTTATGCATTGGTCCATCAAAAAATGGTGGTGAAATAAGTCCATTTAACTCCCTTGCACTATTGTCTGAGAGTCCTGAAATGTTCTGGAATGTGAGTGGCATCTTTTTTTTATAATTGTCACCCGCAAATGTGGTCATTCAAAAAAACCTTTACCAATTTGCCTCAGACTGTTTTTTCAACAGGGACTATAAAAATTGAAGGGAACTACATTTGAAGTTTCTAAGTTTGGCTTTAAAAAAAAAAAAAAAGGACATTTGAAACAGCTAAAATGTTTTCCATCCTACTCTTGAAATATAAAATGTCTAAGCAGACTTTCAAACTTTCTGTAGTATGTTACCTTCCATTGAGACCACACACAGAAAATTTCTGTGCAGAATTTATTTCCCAATACTCAAAATAACAAGAGATTAGAGTGGAACTCAGGATATTTAACTGAAGTGTCTGCTCTTCTCCAAAGTTATGTCCCTCTGACAGAAACACACGTGTGCACACACATTACAACTACTACGACAATGTAAAAATCACCATTTGCCAACAGACAGGCCAAGTAATTGCTTTTATTTCCCGTTCAAAGCAACTGAGAGGAACCAGTGGTCTATCAGACCCTACTCTGTGATAAATAATGGCTTGTGAACAGAGATCTCATTTTTAAAATGATGAGTGTATGTGCCTATACACACAGAGGTGGTGTGAGGTTCATACCATTCTGTGGTATGAATCTGGAAGCTGTTGGTGTGCACAGACAACATACCTATACACAGACCCAGGAAGGCGGGCAGTTGCCACAAAGTGTGTGTTAGGGGGAATGGCTTCAGAGAGAATCCCTTTGCCATCCACTGTGGATTTGCATAATAGGTGGCCACTGGGAGTGAAAGTGCAGCAAGGACTGAGAATTCCCAGATTTCTCTTTATAATCCCCTGACCAGCACAGAGCAAAAGGTTTGCCTTAGCATGTGTTCCTTCACTGTAAAACGGGTGGTTTTCTTCCTCACCCAAAACCTGTGGGTCTTAGCTGATGCCTGTAGAAGATCACATGCTGGAATGGCATGTGCTGCAGAAGCACAAAAAATATAATTAGCATTGCTGTCCCATGGTAGAGCTTGATCCAAACCCACAGACTTCCCTGGGTCTTGGCTCCAGTCAGATAAGTTGTAAGTGCTGTGACTACACTGCGATACTACCCTGCCTCTCTGGCATCTTGATCGTTGGTTACACAGGGAATATAAGGAGCAGAAGGGAGGAGAAATACTTCAGGTTTGCTGCTGAACATCTCATAGGGGAAATTGGTACTTGGACAGGGGCAGCCTGCTATGCGTATCTCTACTGAGACACTTCTGACTAGGATAAAAAGCTGTATCACAAGGAGCCTGTGTACCAAAACAGATTTGAACATAACTGTTTTGAAAGAGACAGCCCTCCTGTAAGTGAGGTAGGTAGTGTAGTGAAACACCTACGATATTTTTTTTTTAAGAAGTAATTCAGCTAAGAGTATTAACCTGAAGCAAAGGGACAGGGAGCTACTGCGGCATCAAACCTGCCGAAGCACTGGTCGGCACAGCACCGGCCCTCCGCTTTCCTTTAACGTTTCCCATCTCGTTCTCTGCTTAATGTAGACTCTAACGCTCTGTGACAGCACCCAAGCACACAGGCCAGCCACGAGCCCTTCTGCTCAGCTCCTTGGAGCCCCTCACAGCCAAGGCAGCCATGGCTCCAGCAGAGCTTGCCAACCGCAGGCAGCAGCGGCTGGCTGCGGGACGCCCACGCTTGCCAGGGGCAACCTCTTTGAAGCGCGGCCGCTCTTCCCGGCCCTGTTCCCTCCCTTCTGCTAGGTGTTAACACAAACATCTCCCCGTCCAAAAGAGTTTCATTATTTATGGGAAGCTACTTTTCTGCCAGCTGAGTCCTAGACTTCAGTAGCTTTGCCGGAGCCAAACAACTGGATATCTGTCTCCAAAGATATCATAAAAACCTGGGTAAAATGGCTATTGAATGTGCATATGGAGCACCTTATGAAAGTAATCTCTTGTGAGTGTCAGAGCACCGTGTGCCAAGAGAAACAGTGAGTGAACCCACTCTGGAAAGAGGTGCTGACAGTGACAGGTATTAGTCCACTGATTACAATGGAAACATTTGGACGTTAATTGCAAACCACTCAGACTTACCCCCTTCTCTGGTTTGCCTCTTTATTTATTTATTTTAACATTTTTTTACAGAAAAAAAAAAAAAGGTGGAGGAGGGAGGTTTTTATTATTGCTGATCAGGGAGTATTACTTGCATCTCTCTCATGGCATATGTTCATACGCCTGTGGGCTCACACACACAGCATTCTCATTTCAAAGCTGAACAGCTCTCTTAGCTATTTTTCTTTTCCCTTCTTCAGGACTTCAAGGACTGAGTAGGATGTAATCTCAGAGTGAGGAGGCTTGGTTCTGTGCCAGGCACTACTGACTTACCATGTTGTCCCCCAGTAAGTCACCTCACCTCTCTTCTCCTTCATAGTGCCACCTGTAAAAAAGAGTGTGATATTTTTGTTCCTTTGTTTAATTAACTAGCAGTCCTTTAAAAATTCATAGAACTGAAAGCCTTCACGTCACTTTTTTTTTTTTTTTAATTAAAACCTAATTGACTTCAGGGCATTGTAGAAACCTTCAGAAACATGCAGTTCGAATCTTATCTTACATGATTACTGTAGCCTCATTGCTTTAAATAACTTCCATCATTTTAAATTCTAGTCTGCCTGTTGCAGAGAATGTAATAAGGTGGCAGTCCTGATCCAGTAAGGCTCATCAGTGGGACAGTACTTATGTAGGCCTTTGTGGAGCACTAGAGGGGAAATCCTGCTTAACTGAGGGCTGTGGGAAAAACATTGCACCCTAAATAGCAAGAAATGGACATCTTCCCAAAGCAGTGATTTGAGTTTGTACTGCACTGTGAAGGAATTCAAGTTGCAGGGAATAGGTGAGAGGGAAAACCTACTGCTGTCATTCGACCCAGCTTTCCGTTAGTTACCTGTCTTATGCTTTTTAATTTGTTTGTATTTATAGTGTCAAAGCTTAAAAAATAGAGATGGAAAAGGAGACTTGGGACTCCTAAATTGTTTCTGTGTGCTGCGAAGTTGCCTCCTGCAATGTATCTCTTTTACGTATCAACACATCGGGCAGAAAGGAGCAGAGAGGTGATCAAAATAAAATAAGGGCAATTGCCCACCCCAATTCACATTTTTCCTGTAAGCCCTTCTTTCAGGTAGCAGCTGGGATCTGATTCTGTGATTCGTTCTAATTTGAATATAAGCCATTTTTGTATGCAAAGGATTGCTGACACCAGCAAGTTTCACTGTAATGATTACTATGGAAACGTTTATCTATAAATATAAAATTCTTTAAAGCTTAGCCTTTTATCTTTATAGAAAAAGGCCTGTTTATGTCACTTCTAAGCTTCCAGCTTTAATGTAGACATGAGCTGTTCTCATGCCAAACAAGATAACCTCAGTGTGTTAGAGCTGTGTGAGCTTTGAAACATGGGAATTTGAGCTAAAACTATTATTTTTTTAATACAATATTAATAGCTGAATGGAAAATATTTTAAAATTACTTTCTAAACCCAAAGCTCTAGTTCACTTGCAGTCTTCTATAGGTTTTATTGTAATGTTGCTTGTATGGGATATCTGCTTTCAGCTGCCAGTCAATCCTTAAACTCTGTGTCTGTGCACATGTGTGTGCGCTTGTGTGAGTGCATGGTGGTGAGGCTTCTGGGAGCAGAGCAAAACTGGACAGGGTATTTATTCATTAACCTTTATCCTTTGGAACGTTTTAGATTTTGCTTTTCAAAGACTATGTAAAAATATGGCTTTTAAGTTTTGTCATTTTGGTTTTTGGTTTGTTTTGGTTTAGGTTTTGGGTTTTTTTTTGACAAAAATGATACATGATTTTAAGTTAATAAGATTAAAGGGTTCGTTACTTAAAGCCTACATTGAAAAGGATGCATTAAGAAAGATGAGGAGTGGTACTTTTTCTTTGCATTTCTATCTAAGAATTTTTAAAAAAATATTTTTCCTAAACTTCAACATTTACACTAGAGAAATACCTAGATTAACATAGATATTTTTTTCAAACATACACTCTAATACCACAAACACCCACATTTACAGATACTCTAAATCTACTCCGTTAAAGTTAATCTCAAATAAGATGGTATCATTGGGGTTGAGTAATATATATTTAGGGTCAAAACTTAAAGTGTTCAAAAAATGTTTGCAGGATCAGGTCCCCACTGACTTTAGGAACAGAACACATGACATATGCAGAGTAAAATTATAGCTGATGATGATCAGAAGGTTAATTTGTTATTCATTGCCAGGGAGAAATTGATAGCAACAACCTTGTCTACAAGGGCACAATTCATATATATGTATTAAATTTTCACTTTATGTAGGTTTTGATTATTAATAAAGATGATTTTTTCCTTCCATTTTTGGGTGGAATGAGAAAATGGACAATTAAATATTTCATTTAAAACTCAGCGCTTGCCTGATGTGCTAAAGCTAAGAAGCTCAGTTCAAGGATGGTGGGGGCTTTAAGCTGCTCTTTGTTCTTCTGGTTTTATAGGAGGAATGGGGAAATCCTTTGCAAAATTTTGACCCTGTGGGGAGTAATTTTTTACATTAAAATATCTTTCCTGGATTGTTCTAGGGACTGCGATCCCATCCATAGTGATTCCTGTGTGGGTGTTTGAGAGGGAATCCCATGTTACAGGTTTGAAGAGGCTACTGGTGGTGAGACATGGTCTCCTCTTCCTGTTTGATTCTCCCTTTGTCCATTTCCCTTCCTTGTTTTTTTCTCACCAGTGGACTGTTATTAAAGTCCTCTGAAATCTTGAATGGAAGTGCAGCTGGAATACAGACAAACCATCCCAGACTTCACTGGGCTGCACATACCTCTGCCTGCCCTCACTCTGCTCTTCCAACTTCACTTATGGTTTCATGCTCTGGGAATAGCAGCAGTCGGAGGAACCAGTTGGACACTGTTAGTAATTGAACAGATTGCCTGGAAATAAAAGATCTGAGAGCCACCATTAAACCCTTAAATAGGACACACAGTAAAAGCACAACAATGTACTGCGGCTCCCATAGGGCTGAGAGAAATTCAAACAGGAAGGATCTCGTATTGGATTCAGAGAGATACTCCCAAATTTAGAAGCTTATTTGAATCCTATCCCAATAATTCAAACTTGTTACATCTGTAAAAATTAGTCTGTAACTCTCACAGGAAAGACTATGGGGTATTTCAGCACTTTCATTTGTGCTCCTGGCAGGAGCATGAGTATTAGCACAAAAACATAAAAATGACCATGAAAGTAACTTTTAAAGCAGTAGCAGCTTTTTATTCTCTTTCAAATCCTACAGAAAGGATTAGAGTTGTGGGAAAAGATTTAGCTTACTTTCTATTCAGTCCTAATTGGCTTGCCCAGCCTTGATATATTAAACCATACATTGTTAATGTCTTCATCACTTCTTTATTTCTTGTCCCATTTCAAGGTTCAGATCACGGTCATCAATCCTCACCAGAAAAGAGTCTCCTTTCCTAAGAGCGTTGCCTTATAAACATAGCAGTGATTAAACTGGGAGGACTGAAGTGAAGGGCTTATTATGATAACTGGTACCTGGAAAGAGGGGTCTGGATGAAGTAAAGAGAGGAATATCACTGAGAGGGACTTGCATCTATGGCGTTCTGCTCAGCTTAACACTGTGGGATATTCCTTTATTGTCCTTCTCAAGAGCTGTGCTCATTGTGGTGCTCCAGTAACACCATAACCAGGACCAGTGTGGCAGGGTCTTTGGAAAGTTTTTTCTATTGGCAACTCACACAAGGGGGTAGAGCTCCTGCAGGCAGTGAGGAAACTTATGGGTATGTAGCAGAACGGTACCAGTAAAATCAGCATTTTCTTTCCTCTAGTAAACTGGAACCAGACTTCTTCCCGCTATGCCTAGTGACAGGTGAAGAGGCAGGGGCACAAAAAGCAACATGGGAAATTCTACTTAAACATAAGAAAACAATTCTTTCACTGTGAGCATGACTGAACCCTAGAAGGGAGTGCCCAGAGAGACTGTTGAGGCTCCATCCTTGGAGATACTCAAAATCTGGCTAGACACAGTCATGGACAATGTGCTGTCGGTGACCCAGATCGAGCAAGGAAGTTGGGTGAGATGATCTTCAGAGGTGCCTTCCCACCTCAGCCCTTCTGTGAGTCTGTTACTGTGGTATGTCTAAGTGTTGAATGTATGGGTGAGCCACTGCCTGGGAGGGACAGTTGCGTGGGGACTACACAGAGCAATTTGCAAAGCTTTGCATGTAGTAAAGCCTGCCAGGCTTGATTTGAGATTGCAAGCGTTCACTGGAACCCAAATTAAAAAACACAGTTTGTCTGGCCTGAGGACTGGCATTTTGGGAGGGTACATAAATGATAGTAACCTCTACTACCTGCAGATACACCAGTGCAAGTGGGATGCTTTATCCCTCCTCCAGAAGATGGAGGCTGTGTGATAGTGAAGAAAAGTCCAACAGAGTTTGCCTTCACTGGCAGAAACATGTAATACTTCAAGGCGGTAGTATTGCAAGAGGTAAAATTCTAAGGCAGATCTGCCCTCTTTGGTCACGCTGCAATATTCTGGTTTGGTATTCTAAGAAGGTACATGTGTATTCTGTGCACTCTGGAGATGGTCACCTCATCTTTCCAGCACAGCTGTAAATTTTATGCAGAACAAGGCATACATGTACTACATGTATATCTACATGCATATGAATATTACAGCTGAGGGCTTGGTGGAGAAATAGGTCACAATCCCATTGCTCATTTCAGTCAGCACCTGCTTTGCTGGGAGATACTGTTGTGACGTGATAATAAGCATCAACCTTTCTGATGTGTGTGAAGCTGGAGACTTTTTAGACTTCTTAGTCAAGTACACCATAGAAGTGATGATTTATCTGCAGAACTAATCCATCAGGGTGGCAGTTTGAATAGCCAAGAGCTAGAAAGTGATCTTTCCAAATTAACCACGTTGTTGTGTTTCTTTGGGTTCCATTTCCACAGAGTTTGTGGTGAAAGTACCTGTTTCAATTCACAGATGGATAAACACAAGTACAGGGTTACTCTTCTGACTCTGGGAAAAAGATTGCTAGCAGGCTGACATGGAGGGGGCCCAATGTACCTGGAATAATATGAAACACCTTTTTTGTATGTATTAGTTTACATACAGTGTTCGGGAAACAGGGTACAGAAACTTCCTTAAAACTCCAGGAACAATAGCTATTGTTGGTTGTTGATATGGCATGAGCTCATATCCAGGATACCAAGAAAGGAACTCCTGACTACAATAAATAATATACTTTATAATTCCCGGTGTGAAAGAATGTATTTACTGTTTTTGCAAAGAGCAGTGGAGAAATAGAGTTCTAAAAAGAGGGGGTTTGCTTGGCAGGATAAAGGCTCTGTGTTTGGGGGTTTTTAATTATTTTCCCCCCCCTCCTAAAGGTTCAATTAAGGAATTTCTTACGGAAGAAAAGAAGTTTTATAGTCGGCTTCCCAACAGTCTGTGTTGAAATCTATTTTGAACTTGACTGCATTATATGAAAATGATAAGATTAATGTGACAAGTCTATAAAGCTATTTTTTTCTGGGTTTTTTTCTTGCCTACATGTGCAGTGGGGGTGGGAAACTATTCATTACACTGAGCTCAAAGCTCTTGGTCAGAGTTATACAGGAATATGTTTCTCTGGATTTTTGCAAAGTTGATGAGGGTAGAGGAGCTTCATCAGTGCTGCAGTCTGTCAGTCCTTTAAGAGCACAGCCTTAAGTTGTTTGAAAAGAAATTTGCAGAACCCTGGCTGTTCTATCTCAAACTGACACTTAGACTAGATTTAGTGGATACTCATGACTAAATTGTGCACTACAAAAGGAAAGGCCTTGAAGGGAGCCTAATCTTTAAATGGTATGCACCGGTTAAAACACAGGAGTGGGAGTTAGGGGGCTCTGCAGCATTTCTGATACTGTGGCACCAGTCACGTCACTGAGTAGAGGGGAAGGAAAAAGGCTCCTATCTGTCCTGTGGATCCTCCACCTCCTAGGAGCGTTACCTCTTTTCATCCCTTTAATGCTTCCCAAGACAGCCATCTGGAGTACTTTGGTGAGGCAAAACTTTGTCACATACATCATTTTATTGAAATGTTAACCTCTGCAGAGCCTTGCTCATATGCCTTTTGGGTTCAGAGGGAGTGCTTGCTTGGCTTGCTGGAGGTCTGGACTGTGTAACACTGAAGCTGAATCTCCCCTCCCTACTCAGTCACTTGGAGCAGACACTCATAACTCTGTACTCCCAGTCTTGCCATAAGCACCCAGCTAATGCCTGTGAAGTAGACTCCTCTGGAAAATGGAGTTTTCTTTCCTCGTTCCTAAGACAAAAGCAAAGGACACTCAAAACTATTATCATTTTAAAAAAAATATCCCCTGCCCCAAAGTCTAATTTTTAACTACCCAAATGGCTATTTCAGATTTTCTCTGGGTTAATGTTGCCATACGGGTATCTTGCAAGGGCAAGTATTAAGCCTCACAGTGACACTTCTTTAATGAAATGGTAAATTTTTTCAAGATAAGGTAAATCAGTAGGAAAAACTCAAATTCTAAATATCGATGTCCATCAGTGTTGGGTTTTTTAATGCTATGTATGGTCTGAGGCACCAGTTTCCTGTAGAGTTATGCATTATTGTCTGTAGCACTATGTAAGTGTTACAGAAATAAGAATACCACATTACAAACTCTCATCTGGAGGTGAAAAATGAAGAGTGACCTTTGATGGGTCATTTTTTCTTGACCTTGTAGACACTTGCTCCTACTAAACTGAACAATTCTTGCAATAGCAAGGTCTTGGAATTTTTTTTTTTTTAATATGTGCACTTTATGTGTGCTTAAAAGAGAACATGGCATTCTTTTGGTTCCTTAGTTGCAAGGCTTTAAAAATAAACTCAGTGCAACATTGCAAATGAGACAAAATGCATACTTTAACATTTACTTTTGTTTCTCCAAATTTTAATGAGGAATTTAAATAACTTACTACAAAACTTGCCTAGGAAGTGGTAAAGCTGTGCAGTGTGTGGCTTCAAGGCAAAAAGGGTCCAGTTCAAGTTGATCTCTATCAGCAGGCTGGTATTTGCTCAGTCATTTAGGCTCTTGATTTTCCAGGTTAAAAGCAAGGAAGTTTGGATGAGCCTTACCCTGTGTTCTTTAAATCTAAAAAAGTCTTGTTTTAAGTGCACATAGAAAGAGATTGAAAAATGGACTGAAATCCCTGCAGGGAGGTTGTGAAACTGCTCCATAGCTCATAGGTCCCAAGGCTGTGATCCTGCAGATGCTCTGCGCCTGTTCAAAGCCCTCTGCACATGTAGAATGGGTGACCTCCACTCTGTCAGTAGTAAGGTCAAATCCCACTCTTACAAGCCACATTAATTTTTGTTTTGTTTTGTTTTCTGAAATGAACCCCGGCAGCACTCCCCTGGAAAAATTAACCCATCTAGGGTGAAAACCATTTACCAGAGGAGCAACATCCCCTCCAAACCTCCCCAAGTGTGCTGGCAGAGATGCATAAACCCTATAATCCATCAGAATCAGGGCCATCTTCTGATATCTGAAAGACAGACACTTTTATAATTATCTTAGGTTTAAAGTGAGTGCTACCATATTTCAAGAATACAAATAGTTTTCTATATTGTCTAATCAATATCCAATTCCCTATGGGATTTTCTTCTAGAAAATTAGGACCAGTTTGTCTTTCAGTGGTTAAAAATAACAGCACTTAGTGCTGAAATGATGAAGACTTTGTATCATTTTATAACACTCTTCAATGTTATTGCTGATTCCTTACACCAGTGTTTGTAACTCATGTATGATGGTAAGAAAAGTTGTCTAGCTTGGAAGAAAAAAAAAAGTATCTCACTTGACAGATAGAATTAAATAATCTCTAAGTATGCAGAGACTTTGCTTATCTTTGAGAACCCTTTTCTGAATGTTCGTATTCCAAGGCAGCCAACTGTACAGCTCAGCTAGTATAAATCTGAGCAAGGATAGAAGCAGATTTAGAACTAATATTGTAGAACTATTTTTGTTACCTTGGAAAACTACAGGGATGTTAGTTTAGCGAGTTGCAGCTTTAACTAGAAGGTTTTATACTCTACACTTTCTACTGTATAATCCAGTTACAAAAGCTGTTATAAAGGCTGCCTTTTAAATATCCAAGTGCCACCTTGCCAAATTAGAATGACAAAACATTCCTTCCTAATGGGATAAGCCTTGTTCCCATACCTTCTGATGTGTCTGTATCTCCTCTGATTATTTTACAACAAAAACCAGAAGCTGCTGCACCAAAAGTACTGAAAATACTTAATCCTCCCATGCCAGCTTTTTCCTGTTGATCCTGTTGCCAGTTTTGTATCAACATTTATAGACATTCTTCTCTCCCTTCTCTTGCTTAGATTCCCATTAAAGAAACACAGGGAGTGCAGTTATTCAAGTACTCAAAAGCTGGCTGTTCTGGGATGACACTGAGATAAACAGCTTACAGATTTGATTTTATTTTTTAGACTAAGCACTTCTGTTAGTACAAATAGCATCACAGTAACGGGCACTAAAAGAGGAGGATTCCAGTCACGATGGTTCTCTACAGGGGACACGTGACATCTGGGGCCATGACTGTCTCTCCAGTATTAGGACCAAGGTGCTATGAACTGCGTTATGAGAAGCTTTTTTCTTCTTCTGACATATGAAATGCTAACTTCTGTTACAAACACAACACTAGTGATATATGGTAATTACCCACTCTCTGTTTACAAGTCTTAAAACAATTGTTATCCTCGTGATCTAAACTCTCACACCAGCAGTAAAAGTATTTTACCTACCTTTACCCTCACCTCTTTTTTTTTAAGTTTAAATTATGAGTTTGAAGATTATTTCACACTGATTTTGTAATAGAAACATCAATCTGATGACTCTGGGATAGTTTGGTAAAATTTAGAGGAATAAGAAAGATAGAAAAGAAATACATAAAAAGCTAAGTAATGTTTTGTCTTCTGGGTTCTGGCCTAAAGATAGGGTTTAAGGAGTTCTCCCAAAAGAAATTAAAGCAATCATGAAGGGTGCTGTGATACTAAAACACACTTGCACAGGTTGTCCAGCGTTCCCAGTCTCCCTTTTACCATGTCATCTATACTAGCAGAAAAGTGGCCACATAAAGCCCTTTATGCTCGTTCTAATCTGTAGTGTATGATTAGAGACTGTATTTCACAGCTGTTATGTGAAGAAGCTCAAAGCCCTCTGATTCTAGTTAAAATAGCTGCAATTTTAGGTACGTGGTTAGGATGTATGTTAGAGAAACATACTTGTTATTTCAGAGGTCATTTTGAAAAGTATTCTAAGTGTCCTGGCGTAGTTAAAACATGCTCCTCTATCTACTAGGGGACAGACCCTTTTTAATTCACTTTCCCTTTTGGTCATTTGGTGACTTCTTTCTTGTGACTATGAAGATTCTTTTAATAGACCGTGGACCTCTACTTGGATGGGCAATTTTTTTCTGTAAGGATAATTCAGCTTTTCAGACTATCTGAAGGCATATTTATCTGTGCTATATTGCAGAATTCAGAGCAGGTTTTGTTTTACGTTTCTTTGCTTTTTCAAAAATACAATAGGTCAGAAAGCACCCCTCTGGTCAACCTGTATACTTCAGAATAATTCAGTTGCTATGGTTATGAGCCTCAGCCTATGTAAAGACAGAAAACTTATAGTAAGAAGATAAGCATCAACATAGATAACTCTGTTTTATGGTTTACAGGAGCATCACCATTACGATGGCATAATCATGATGGAATTGCAGGACACCACAGAAAGTATTCAGATAGCAGATAATAAGACAACGTATAATCCTGAACTTCTTTGTCACAGTCAATATAGATAAGGAAATGGAAAATTGATACTGGAGGGGAAACCTCTTCCAGCTGGTTCTGTTTCTCTTCAGTGTCTAATGTTCAGAGTCATCACTGAAAGTAATTCAATGGCTTTGCTTTCATCAAAGCATTGCAATTCCTCCACAAAGCTGATGTAGACAGTCTAGCAAGGGGAGGTGGATCCACAGAGCTCCTTAAAGGGCACTGAAAACCAGATCCATTTGTGGCAGCTGCCCTTCTCAAAGCTGTACCACAAAAAAAAGGCATGATCTTGTTAGGACTAAGCTATCCAGTTTCTTCAAGGACTCTTATCTTTTTGCTTTATAGTTGTAAGCAACTTGGAAAAAAAATTGTACTTCTGACTTATAGAGAGGAGGTTTTATATTGCTCCGCTATGTGACTTTTTTTCTTTTTTTCTTTTTTTCTTTTTTTTTAATGCCAAGCATTTGGAAGCTCTCCAGTATTTCCAATATTTGCATTCTCTGCATCCCTCTCTACTGCTGCTATTTGGAGCTGTTGCATTTCAATCCATTAAAATATAGCCCCTTTTCTCTGAGAGTAACTGTCTACATTTCAGCACTTAGGAGCACTTCAGATATGTGAGACCAAGTCTCCAGTGTTATGAAAGACTTTTTAATAATGGGGGGAAAAGAGCAATAATTTGAAAAGGAAAACCAGGTACCCCTTTCCTCAGCTTTGATCCCCCCTATAGTTCTGCATCCATATGCCACAACAGCTGTGACATAGAAACATAGACATGTCTGGGTTGGAAGGGACCTCTAGAGATCATCTAGTCCAACCCCCCTGCTGAGAGCAGGGACATCCTCAACTAGAG
>JAAGNO010000231.1:20754-53060 GCA_033439905.1 Ceryle rudis
TGAGGTCTCACCAGAGCAGAGTAGAGCAGCAGAATCACCTCTCTCGATCTGCTGGCCACACTTCTTTTGATGCAGCCGAGGATGAGATTGGCCTTCTGGGCTACAAGCACACACTGGCTATTGACCATTGTCTATTAGAAGGTAGTTTTTAAAAATACCCCTCTAGAATGGGAGAGATCCAAATTAAAATCCCTGGGTTTAATCAAACAGAGGAAGGAGAAGAAATCCCAGTTGACCCCTCAGATTCAGAAGCTACTGTCTTTTTTGTACAGCTGAGTTTATTCCTTTTCAGAAGGAAGTCAAGATTGGGAATTAGTTGGAAACTTTCAAGTTTGCCTTGGTGAAGAGGCAGATGCTGTATTCTCTGTGACTACTGTGAGATTTAGTAAGGAATCTGCTTCAGTGTGTTTGGTGAGCTGATAATCTCTAGCCTTCCTTTCCATTTGATACAGTAGAAACATCTTACAACCAAGGGACTAGACAAGAACAGGATGGACAGTCAGGTGTTAGTGAGGTGAGAGGGAGCTTCCTTATTTCTGGTGATAGTTTCTGGCATGCCCAGATGGTGGAGGGCAACTGTTTTTCATAACTGTGGGTCATAGCTCACCTAAAATGTTGGACACCCAGGAGAAAGCTGTGTCCGGTGTTTCATTAGTGTTTGTCAAGGCCCTTTTTTTCTCAAAAGAAATTTCCTCAAATGGAAGCAAAGAAATGCAGCAGAGAAATAAATCACTATCTGGAAGGCAGAAACCAACACAAAATATTTCCTTTGCAGTGGGAGCATAAAAGTGTAATGATCTCAAGTGCGATGAACATTTGTGTCCATGTGAGTGGCTGCGTGTGTTGGATGTGAGTCAAAGCCAGCTGTTACGGAGTCAGACAGATGTTTAAAAAGACTGTAGAATAAAGACTGGATGGGCAATGTCTGGCTTTTTTGCCTCCTTTAAGCTAAAAGTGGCTCTGGTGGGACTGCTCCTTTTGTGGTGAACAGCTGAGTGTGGGAGGGGGGAGAAGTTTCCATCCCTCAGTGATCAGGTGGAAGTAAGGTGAGTGTGAAGAGCAGGAGTTTTAGATTGATGCTCACAGGATAAAGAAGTTGCTGTAGAGAGCAGAATGTAAAACCTACAGCCAGGACTCTGGTGACAGGAATGAGTGAGTCCTAGGCACTAGAGGGGACTGCAGTACCTGTGCTGTTTGCTGCAAAGCAGAGTCATTAATTTCTTTGAATCCATGCTTGGAAGCAATGACCTACTTGCAAGAATGTAGCTAACAGGGCAAGACTTGAGTATAAACCTTTTTTATTTCTGTTCTGCTTTACCTACCCTCTTTTGAGTTTTCTCCATTTAGAATCAGCTAATTAGTTTAGAATCTAATTAAATGAGCCTTTTGGTTTTTTTTTTTTTTTTTTAAGCTCGGTCATCTTTAGGGAAAAACTCTGGAAAGAGTTAGTTCAAAACTCTGCCTGCTGAAGAATCCCATCAGGCTTTCACCTGCCTCATGCAGGGGAGACCCAACCTGTACTGCTTGCTGCCAGTTAACATTTGGGCACTAGTGCAGCCCCTTCCCTAACCCAATTAAGATAGGGGAAAGGAAGGAGCTGATGAAGGCCAGAAGCTCCAAGTTTGCTGATCCAGGCCATGCTCTTGTTTCTACCGTGAGCACGAAGGGTGGCCCCTGCAGTAAGGTCTGCAGCTCACTGCAGTTGTTCTCACAGGTGGAATATTTTTGTGACAAAACTGAAGAATCATAATCTTGCCTTTTCTGATGTGTGATTGATGTGTATAATGCCATTAGAGAACTAACTGTAACCTTCAGATGAATTGATAATTATGAAAGAATAACCAAGCCATCTGCAATACAGCTGGGCATAGGAGCTCCTGGCTGATGTCTTAGAAAATGAAAAGGGGATTTTTGAGAAACATTTCCTATTAATTCATGCTGCCAGTTGGTCCTGCAATTCCTGTGGATATTACTGCGAGTCCGTCTTCTAATTATGGAGGGTCTTCAGTGACCCATTTGATTCTCTTACACAATGATGGTTACAGTCACAAGTTTCAAGAGTGTTATTTTTCAGTTCTGCCTCCCTGAAAACTTACTGCTGTCCACCCACCTCTTAGAAGGAACCCTTTTATATTAAACAAAGACATTCTTGCAGGTCTTATTGTTGGGTTTGCTGCTATCTATTTATTTCTAAAAGAAAGTCAAGGTTAGAACGAACCGCAGGCATTAAAGTGGTGATTTCTTACAATAACTTGTATCCATGCAAAAATCTCATTTCCATCTGCTTTTGAAAAATCTCGGCCTTCGGATTTTATTGTGAAGTTCTTACTAGGTCATCCAATTAATAGCCTGACCGATATTTATTTTATTTCTCTTTCTACAGGTTAATTTTGACCTCTGGAACTCTGCAGAGAAATAAAGCACAAAGTAATGCTTCATCAGATAAACAATTGCAACATTAAGTTGAGAAGCCAAAACTGAAGGGCAAAAGTGGCAGGAAAGAAGGCAGGGTACATCATTTCTGATGGCGATATTTATGGCATCTCACAGTAAGTGCATTCAAATCCATTTCTAGCAGCTAACAGTTGCTTCTTTTGGATTGGGGGGATTAGCAGTAACAGGAGGTAGGGCTTTAAAGTGAAAACATGTTAAAATAGTCGACTTGCAAAATAGCATGGCTCCTATGATCTTATTTTCAAGATTTGCATCTTCATTGCTATGTGCTGTGCTTGCACCAATATAGCAATTTGTATTTGCAGCTTGTAGAAATTTAGCTTAGCAACTGCTGCCACCTTATTTAGGGCACTATGTTTTGGTGTTGTTTGTTTGTTTGTTTGCTCTTTAAAAAAGTAGGCATGGTTCTTTAGCTTATTTCCTGTCTAGTCTTCAGAAATAATACTCTAGGTCTTAGGCTAATACCTTTCTGAGAGGAATCACCTGCCTTTGCTTAGTCCACAAATGGGACTAGTTAGGTATGCGGTCTAGCTTGTGTTGGAGCTCTTTTGGGCACCACAGGATTTAGAGCTGTAGCCATTCAGAGAGCATTAACATTTTGAAAGGTTTAACCAACAAAAGCACACTTGTGGCTTGGGGAATACAGCTGCTGAGAAAATGTTTAAATTCATGTAATGATTTGGATCTTCAGGACTGCTTGATTCACCCTTGCAACCTTGTCTCCAGACAGTGCCACAGGCTTAACTCACCTGCCAAGAAGTGTGAGCATTCCTTTGAGGCTCTGTAAAATGCATGCGTGCAACTTTGATAGCTTTTACAAGGCATAAAATTACTGTTCAGAGTAACTCCCTTCAGCTACTTTTAGGTCAAGTGAAGTAAGAGTAAATATTTCTCAGCAGGTTGGAATTCCAAATGCCACTTCTCTTTCTGTCTTTGGAGTCTCTTTATATTTTTGTATGCATATATTTCATGTAGGTTCAAGCTGAGACATTTAGGGGTCAAGGGAAAAGGCAGCTGGAAAAATCACAGAATATTCTTGATAAATATTCACCAATATGGTAAATTCCATGAAAGTGTGGGATTTTTAAAGAAATATGAATACATGAAATGATAAATCTATATGTAGAAGTCTTTTGCGATGATAAAATGAGAAAACATTTACATTTACCTTGGGATTTTTGTTGGTACTCTTCGTATATAAAACTTCAATTAATAATACCTGTTACTATTTTTTGATGTTGATTAATACTGGCTCTTCTGAGAAGGAAATTAGATGTTGATGTGATGGGCATTGCACTAATGTGGAGTCGTATTGCTAATGTGATGAGGATGGGGAAACCACGTGTGGTGAAACAGGCCTTGTAGGGAGCCATGTCTCTGAAGCAGAGCTGCTGTGTCATTGCTCAGTAACAAGGCTTGTCTCTCAAAAGCATGCCAATGGGTGGTGGAGAGGGTTCCTGCTGTGCTGCGCTGCTCCAAACTTTCAAAAGAGAACCCCACAGAGCACTGTGAGTGAATTCTTGGCCTGACCAGGAGTAGATGCAGCCTTGACCTAAACGGTGCATAGGTTTTGTCATGTTGCATGGGACTCTGGGCTGTGCTGACTAGTGCCACAGCCTCAGTACCTCTGTGATGAGTGGACACCTCAAGTGCTTGGGCATGGCTATGTATGTCTGCTTTGGCAAAACTTGGGTTTAAGCCTTCACTACCTTCTGGGGCTAAGCTGTTCAACATGGAAAAATTTGCACCTCCTTTTCTTGCTCCTTCTTTCTCATGTTAACACTTTTCACATTTCTGATAAATAGTGGTTAGCCCTGAGTTTTCCACTTTTGTGGAACTGGTTTTAATAGTGGCTAGTCCCGTTTACCTGAGTTCTGCATGTGTGCTGGTGTACTGGGGAGTGCTGCTCTGGGCTGGGTCAGCTATGATTAGCTCCAAATGTGATTCTTACTTTTTCAGTCTGAATCTGCCTTTCAGTAAGGCAGATGGGGCATTCTGCTCTGAGTTCATTAGTTAGACCATGACACTGGTGGGTTATTTCCCCATTTTCAGTCCCAGGGCTGAATCCTTCTTCCAAGGGGCTGGATCAAAGGGTTGAGTCTGTGCTTTCCAGACTCTAAACAGGCTCTTTTGCAGTGGCTGTGAGCATAGTGCAGGTAAGGGAACTCTCAGGACAACTTCAGATGGCTTAGGTTTCTTGCATGTCCCCAGAAAATGACTTCTCATTTCAAATAGACATGATCAAGGTCATGAAAATGAATTTGTTGTTCTTTGTTCAGAATGTGTACTGGCTTTTTCTCTTTACTCCATCTTAAAAGGAATCTTCATTATCTCATTATGCATGCTACATTCTGGTTCACATTTCAGATTCTGCTTACTTCCTTACAGTTCCTTAGGTTTTGTTTGTTTTTTTTTTTTCTAAAGTCATATTATCACCTTGTGTTAACTGATTAACACAGAAAAGGGCTGGATGAATAATTCATTATGTATGATTTAATCAAAGAATTTACGTTTCCTTTTGTTTCATAAAATGTCTGCAAATATATCAAAGCATTCTTTCAGCTATTTGGTTTTGCTAAGTTATTTTGCCAAATAGTTGCAATAAATACTCCTTTGTGCTGAAAGTGAAGCGTTCTTTGTGCAAGAATTTGACATGGGTATCTAACACCATTACAATGCTGGTAGAGACAAAGGGGAATGTAGTTATGGGTTGGTTTGGTTGGATTTTTTTGAGCACAGCTCCCATAATTTTTGCTCCTGTCTCACCTGAGGAACCAGAGGACAAGTCTGCTTTGGAAGTATGTAGGGAGGAAAGTATGTATGTAGTAGGGAGCCAGATTGTTTCCTCTCTATGTCTGATGATTTAGGCAGGTGACCTTGTATTAACTAGACTTCAATCTATTCTTTAGAGGTGAAAAGGCTAGAAATGAGATGTACATGTATCTTCAGTATTTACCTTCCTAAATTCTGATGCTCACCTGTCAGGTTATTCAGCATGCCCTTAGTAACAGGTATGAAGCAGCACAGACAGCTTCTTCCCAAGAAGATAGTCCTGTTATCTGTTTTGTCCTGTCATGGCTCTCTTGCATTTTGTCTAACAAAGTTACAGAAGGAAATGACATTTGTTATTTGCAATGTTTCAATCCCTCTTTGAATTCCACAGATGAGTACTTCAGGTAGAGGTATATTTAAAAAGGCAGGAAAAGATTGACTAGCTGTGCAGAAAGGGCCTGGAATCTGGGGGCAGTGGATGGGCTCTGAGTACTTCTTTCTCTATGAACGGCTAAACAGATAGGGAAGTACTGGTATCTGGTGGCATCTGTGAGCCGGAGACCAAAGTGTCTTTACCAACAAATTCCCACTTTCAGATTTCGGGTCTTACAGGCACTCTTAAAAAAAAAATACTTTTAACATACATGTATATAAATATATATATAAAATGATTTTTTTTTTTTTGTGCTGTACATGTCTGTGTGTTTGTTGTTTATTTTATTTACATAATGATTCCTAAGGAGACGGAGGGAAGATTTGCCCTCTTAAAATAATGGCAAAGATAACAAATCAGATGGTACTGGGGGGAGGAACAGCCTTGAGGAGACTGTTTATGAAGGCTTTCATTCCATCTTGTACCTTGGACATAGCTCAAGTGAGGAAGAATCTGCTATGCCAGATCTAAACTTGGCCCTGGTAGAGGCAGATAAGGACCTGTGCCTAGTGCAAGCCATGGGAAGAATCATATTTGGAGACAGGCACGGCTGATTGAATCAAAGATAGTGATAACCTGTGGATCATACTATGCATCTTTTTGACAAGCATCAGCTGTTCGTTCCCAGCCTCTGGGTGACTCCTTTATACCAGATGCAGTATTTCAAAAAAACACAATTGTTAGTGATGTGGATTAGAGGGGGGAAAAAATGTAAACTGGAAGCGACCCAAGTTCCGACTCTGCATGGGTGTCCCGTGGGTCAGATGAGAGAGGCTGTTTCCCAGGAATCACAGGCCAGATGACATTTGCAGAAAATGTGGAGGAAAAGGCTTTAGAAATGGAATTGTCTGAATAGGGGGACACCACATAAGATGAATTAAAACTCGCTTAATGCAGTAAGGTCACCATTAGCAACAGTTAGTATCGCCAGTGTGGGCAGGTACCCCTCAACCAATGCTGTTATGTCAACAGACAAAAGGTTGCAGTGGACAAAGGATCTAAATTTGGTGATCCCTGGAAAATGACTAGTGTGGAGGACAAGTACATTTTTAACAGCAGGAGTTAAATAGGTGGCCACTGCTCGTCAGCTACTGCATACAGCAGGAGAAATCCAGCTGCTTATCTGATCAAGGCCGCTGCACAGCTACACGCTGTTTCAAGCCGGACGAAGCAAAAGTAAAAGCAAATGGTATTGCTTACTGTGAGGTGCAGTCAGTGGAAAAATTGGATGTCTAGAAGAGTTTCAAAGCCTCTCACAAGAGAAAGATGACATGAACAGTTTTGGGCAGGGCTTGCCAGAAGTTTCTACTGATAGCAGCTAACAGAAATATATAAGCAGTTGGTTTTACATGGTTTTCCAGGAACAAGGTCTTTGTAAGACTGTGCTCAAATAAGGGACTGCTCAGACGATAGCTTTCATGCCCTGTTCCTCAGGAACAGCAGGTACCAGGGAGAGCCCAGGTGTCTACCCTGATTCTCAGGTGGATTTTACAACTCAGATATGCTCTGTGCTTCTGCATCCATACTGCCAGCAATATCTGTTTAGCAAATCCAGAGAAAGCCTGTGATACTGTGGTATTTCTGTGCTCCACAAAACATCTATCCAAGTCCGGCAAGATTTGTTCTTTCTCCCACACTCTCCCTCCCTCCTGCCCAAACTGATATTCATCTACCTCTGACTTTCCCTCCAAGGTGATCTCTGAGATGTGTCAATTCCATAAGCGTCAGTGCAGGGGTAGTGGCAAGAGCCTTCTACAGCCACCTATAAGGACATATGACAGAGCTGAGCATTAGATCTGAGACCCGAGGACTCCTTTCTAGAAGGGTGAGGGAAAAGCTACAACATGATAAGCAGGGAAGAGGTTGGGGAATGATGTGTCATGTGTGGAGAAAACATAGCAATGATCGGGAGAAATTGATGTGGGACATCATAACTAGTCACTTAAAAGCAAGACCTCCTAGCATGACAGCATTTCAAGAAGCAAGGAGAGCAAACACTGGCAATAGCTGAGTAGGGATCCCAGTGTTCTGCGTGCAAGGAAATTAACACATCCAGCAGGCTCCTCCAGCTCAGTGTGAGCTCAGCTGAAGAGAAGGAATTGCTGATAAGTCCTCAGGATATGATAGTCTTACCCAAATTTGCCAGTGCTAAGGCACATGAATACCCTCCTACTTATCTATAGCCAGCTCTGAAGGGTGCCCTGTGTACACATGACTCACATAGTCAGAGCCCAGAGAAACCTGTGGGAAACTGTGGTTACTTGGATTTGGAGAACCTGCAGTACCATCTGACCTTCTTATTGTTGCTGTTTCACACTTGGAAACTTGTACTGTCTTTTTGGGGTTTTCTGTCTCTGGAGAGAAGGTGGTGGTGGGAATAGAAAATGATGCCCATGTGTGCCAAAACAGAACTGGTACAACAATTCAAATAAACTGGACTTTTTTCTTTTTCTTTTTTTCTTCAAACAAGTGGGGTTTATGCTTTAATCTGCCCCAAGTATGTATGGTCAGATTTCACTTTTGGCATTGTACTGTTTATAATAAACCCTTATGTAGAGCTTGATGGGAAGCTCAGCCTCAACCACAGCTGAGCATAACTCCTGCAGTAATGGTGTAAGCATAAGGCCTCTGTTGCCTGACCCACTTAAAAGTCACAAATCCTTTCCCTCAGTATTTGGTTTGGAAGAACAATAAGCATGCTGCAAGATGACAAAGATACAAAATTACATGGGAAGATTAGCAGATGACTTTCTTTTTTTCTCCCTAATATTCAGAACAAATCTGCTACATCTTTTTAAATATAGGAAAAAGGAGAAGAGGAAAGGCTGGTTTTAACATAAGCTAGCCAACTGATGGGAGTCATTGCTGATGGATAACTATGAGCCCTGAATTTTAATGGATTTGAAAAAGTGAAGTGGGCATATTTACAGGGATGGGAAGATTAAAAGATTTTAAGACAGAACCAGAGACAGTTGCATTCAGCAGTTTGAAGATGAAGTCTAAGCACAAGTTGACAGAAACAGGCAGATGTTTCTTTCTTGGACAAATCTTTCTGAAATTGTCCACAAGGGTTTCCTTGCTCTTTCCTCTGAAGCTTTAAAGTATAACTGCTGTCAAAGACAGCAGAAGTAGTACTGCTGTAATCTCTGTTATGAAGCTATAAACCCAGTAGAATGGCTTAATCCTTGAAAATAGCAGCTTGTAATGCGAGCATCAGAAAACAAAAGTTCCCAGCCACGAAGGGTAAGTAGTGCTAGATGTTTGAAGTAAACCGGTTTTATCCAAAGGGTCTTCTTAAGGCTTCCATTAGAAGGATTAGGTCTTTCCTTCTCTATCAGAGCTTATTCTCAGCTTGTACATCAGTCTGCCAGTAACATCAGACTAAAGTTGTCGGTCTGAGTCAACTCAATCCACTTTGGTGTGGGAGACAAGGGCTTGCTGTTTGGAGGAATAGTTTTCAAACTAGCTCATTGACCCGGAATACTTCAAGGTAATGAGAAGTGTACTACTCTATAAGAGGAAAGATTAGCAAGAACAAGGTAAAGACACTTCCCAGGGCATCAAGTCTTTCATGTCAGAACTATGACAAGGCAAATGTATAAAGTTATAAACTTTGATCATGTGAGAGTGTGCGTATACATGTACATGTATGTATACATATAAGTGAACTGAATTGTAGATAAGTTCTGAAGATGTCAGGTCAAATAACTCCATGAAGTACCAGGTTCAAAGTCAAATAATGCAGATTCTTTTCTTTTCTTTTTTTCTTTTTTTTTTTTGTTTTTTTTTTTTTTTTTGTTTGTTTGTTTGTTTTCTTAGCATAGGACTAGCTGGTTTGAAACCTGCAAGCAGTTTTACATCCGTAACAGTATTAAGCAAGAAGTTTCGATATGAAATCATTATCTTCCCCCTTCTAAATTCAAATACTAATTGCAACCTTGCTGTGAGCCTACAATATTAAGGCTATCATAGCCATGGCAACCAAAAGCAACATTAAATGGAATACATATCTGCTGCACAAGATTTTTTGTAATTTTTGTTGTTGTTGTTTGGGCATTGCCTTTCAGCAGCTGTGATACACAGGTCAAAAGAAATACCAGTTCTTCAAATCTCTGAGCTATTTTACCACATATGCTTGGCTATCAGTTAATAATTTGTGTATCTGTATAGTTAATTTCATCACAGGGTGGTTTGTTAATCCACAGACACAAATAAAAACACAAATTAAAATTTCAGCATGGATTTTACAATGGCCCATTTACATTTCAGGTTTAAACCCATAATACAACTTTTGTGTAGTTATATTGGGCTGATTTTTCTTAAAACCAGGAGATAAACATCTATGTAAATAACCTCAAAAAGATATTGTGTTGAGGAACAGAGCACTTCAAATAAGCTTCTTAAAGTCATCTTCTATGCTTTGCATGGTAATTTTAACGCAAAATAATAAACAACACAGGGCACCAAGCACAGCACTTCAAGGATGATATTGTGCCATTTATATAAAAATAATGAGGCATTTAAAAAGAACCAATATCATTTTAAAACCTTCCAATAAAAATAAAAATTAAAAAAGGAAATATAAAAAAAAAAGGGGGGGGGTGTTCAAGGTAAGATTATTGAAATAAGTTTGCATTTGCTTGATTTTCCTGTTGGTTTGTGTCCATAATGATCTGCCTGACTCCAGAGCATCTGCGTGCACAGTGAAATTAATTGCTGGGGACACTGCAATGCTCTATAGTTCTGTAGGCCACGGGTGATGTTTCAGACATGAATATACTTTACTTCTTTGTGGGTACATGTGAAGCTTAGTTTTACCTGGGAAAGGTGCTGCTGTGCCTAGGTTATATGTAGCATAGAGGGAAACTTTTATTAGCTAAAGAACTTATTGCTTGGATTGCTTATTCCATTTTTCATAGAGAAAATGTAAGAGAGAAACCTCTATCAACACAAGTGACTTTATGCAGGTATAATTATATCCATGCTAACGAGATCTCTCTACCAGAAAAAGCTCTGAAACATTGCACCTTAATTCAACACTATCAGCAAAAATTTTTATTCTATAATGTAATATTTATGTATGTTTATAAATGGTTAAGAAAGGGCTAATATAGTCAGATATTATTAGAATGGGCAGAAACTACTGGGAGGTGTTAGTGATTGGCTCCTTATGCTCATGATTTACAGCAATTGTCCTGCTGGAACCAGTAATTATCTAGTAATTGATTATTAAAACACCCTTTAGGAAATCATTTATAAGGACGCTTTTCATGTAAATTACACCAGAAGTTGTTCAGAGGAGAGCTTTAGGTTGATAAATAAATATTTTAATACAGATTATTGAAAAAGAATTTTCACCAAGTCTAGAAGTGTTGTTTTTAGTGGTAGAAATGTTTTCAGGTAGTTCATGTATCTAACAAGAAAAATAATGTGAGTCTGTTGCACCTGAAGGAACCTCTTGTGTCCTGCTGCTCTGGAGGCAGCAAGGAGGTGCACAGGGAGGTGTCAGCTGTGGCCACTCAGCCCCACACCTTGCACATAGTGCTGTATGCTAGACCAGTGTCCTCCAGGTGCTCGAAGGTCCCGTCTGAGGAAATCCTGTAACCCTTTCCCCAGAATGGAATAAATCATGAATTGCTCTAGGTTCTGACCCACAGGCACCTATTGTGGTTGTTGGGCATAAACCACACTGTCACTTCAGGCCTCCATTTCCCACTTGGAGAGAGAAGAAATATTCCTCTGTGCCTCAGTGGACACTGTGGGGATGAAGGCACTGAGGATGCTCCTGCAGTGCCGTGGCATGATGACTATTTGCTGCTGGTGAGATAATCTACACCATAAATCTTTGCAGTGCTCAGTGTAGCCCCAGCCATTAGCAAAGAGATTAGATGAAAGTGAAACAGTATCCCTAAGCTTTGCACGGGTTCTTGGGTCTGCGAATCTTTCCATGGGAGGGAATATTCACCTTTTCAGCTCTGCGTGGCCATTTTTTCGTGCAAAAGTTCAAAAATGGATTTTTGTGATGAGTATGAACTGTGATGTACACTTAACTGAACAAAGGCTTGTAGACTTGACAGTGGTATTAGTTCATCTAAAAGGACGTTGCTTCACCCTGCAAAGTGTATTGGCTGGGGTGTTTGGACTGTCATGGCTTCAACTACACCATGGTTAATACTCAGAAATCAGCTTATTTAGGGAGAAGGGATAGCATTTTAATTAACTCTACAAGGGCTCCATGTAGTGCTCAGCTACGTTACTACAGGTATTTTGTTTACCCTGGGCATGCTCAGAACCTTAACACGAATTTTGTGTAGCTACTCATTGCTCTTTTCATGCTGGCTGGCATTCTTTCCCGTGGTAACAGTATGACACCTGACTTTGTGTCATTGATGTAGGAGGAAGAGAGAAGGTAACTTATAAATTCAGATATGCTTAAACCATTTTGACACAACTTGTAAAAATTAAAAAGCTGATTGCACTTTTAATAGCAATCTTGTCAGTAATATTCAAAGTGATAAATCTCTAGCACTCTAAAGGCACAGATTACCCTAAGTGACTGAAGGAGACTTCAAAGAATCTATAATTAAAATCAGTAATATGTACCATACGTTTTAAAATCCTGAACTCTATTTGAGAGATTATTTGCTTTATGTAGTACCTAAGAACATATTCAGATATAATGATACCACTATTGTCTTATTTAATGACCATTCCTGCTGAAGACCGGCCTCTGCGTCTTTAGGCTGAGTCCTGCATGTGGGACGATATGCCATTGTACTGTCCCAGGAGGCAGGCTGACAAAGAAACGTGTCTCAGTCACAATACCGTCCCATTCTCCCCTCTCAATCCAGTGAAAACAGAAAAAAAAGGTGCAGTTTACTTCCCCCTGCCTCTCTATGGTTCCCCTGGCAAGCATGGTATGAGCAAATTCCTCTTAGTCTCCATTCATGTGCAAAGGCATAAAAGGAGAGAACAATATCTGCATTTTCCACTGTAACCCATACAATATCTGGGTAGGCAGTGTGGCTAGACGGGGATTTGGGGAATTGTTCTCCTCCTTGGGACTGAATGACAAACTGTTCTTGCAAGAGCAGAGTCTGCTGCTGTCATTATACTGAACTATCAGTAACACACCTGGACCTGCCTGCGGATGAAAGGCACTTTATAACCAAAATTTGTGCCCTTCAGAAGGATTTACGAAACATTTGTGCAACAGTGTGAATTTATCAGTGCTGCTAATAAGCTTTTGGTGGTTTCACTGTGAGTTGCATATGCAGAAGAACTGAGCATTAAGCTGTCCTTAAAGGTTTTGAGGTTTAGAAAATGGAAAGGGGGGAGAGGTTGGCCTTTTTCAACCATCTGGGGCCCCCTTCTTTCTTCCCATCCTCCACAATCTCTGTAGAGTAGATAGTACAGTAGTAAGATCCCATGTGTGTTACAGCAAATTTCACCTGGAGAACTTGCATAAATTCATCTAACTTACCTAAATATTCTTTAACTCTTTTTTTCCTAGTCTGATCTTTACCCTTATTATATTATTCATGTTCATTTTGTGGGTGCATCTTGTCATAAGTAATATTTTGTGTGAAGATGGGAGCAAGAAAAGACATGAGAACGTGTCAGTCTTTTGTCGTCCACTGTTTGCTGTCCTCTCACATTAAATAATGGAATTATTCTTCTCTTTGCCTTCCCCTTATATTGTTACACATAGTAGTAGTAGTGAGAAATATATATGACTTTCTTCTTTCTTGGGAACTTGACTTGTTTAAAGTTGAATGATAAAGTTAATTGTGGAGACAAGCTTCCTGTTTTAATTTTTGATTAAAAAAAAGGAATAAAACTGATTTTCAGGCCTCATCATCATCTGTTCTCAGTAAGCCCCCTTTTAGCAGGGCTTTGAATGTGAAAGGTCTGAAAGCAAAATGTGTTATCTCTTAAATTGTTATCACTGGGCTGCTTGAAATACAGATTAGATGAGAGACAAAATAGTTTTGTTGGCCTGCTAGCCATTTATTTAGAGAATGAATTCTTCCTTTCTCTTGAGTATTATAGTCTAGAGCTGGAACCAGCAGGTCCATTTACCCCATAAGGAGTAAAGAAGTAAAGCTGAATCCTATCTTTTTCTTTCATTTTGAGCAATGTGAAGATAATTCCTCATTGCTAGAATTGTTAGCTGGAGGTAGAAGGGGAGACTATGTAAAAAGAGTGGTAAGAAAGAAGATTTGGATTTAAATATTCATGTTTTGGGGGCTATTCAATGATATTAGGAATAAATTACCGGCTAAGGACACACTTGATTGATTCTGTCTGAATTTGTTTTATAATATTTTCACATCTTTTCATTTATTCTTTCCTTTAACATCCATTAGAGGAAAAGAGAAAAAATATACAGCATATGAAAAGAACACAAGGAAGTTTTTAATATAATGTTAATAATAGTTGATATTTAATTGAGATCATATCTTTAATCTTTTCTTCTTTTCCCCTGCCAGTGTTTCATCTCTATTCTTATTATCTTGTTTTCAGTACAGAATTATCACCCACTGGTTTTCAATTACAGCGATGCCCATATTGATTCTCCCCTTGATTTTAACTCGAAGCTGAAAAATTACTCACTTAAGCCAATAAAAATAGATGATGTGGTTGGGTTTGGGTTCCTTTTTTAAAATAATAAACGAATAAAGAAGAAGAATGATAAGCTTATAATGATTCTGAGTTACAACAAACTGGTATGGAAATGTATTTTAAATCATTAGAACTCAGAACAGTGTTATAAATTTATATATATCTCTTCACATTGAGGTAAGTGGTCCCTAAGGACACAAACTCTATGTCTGTGATTCTAAGTCGCATTTGTCTGTTAGTATTTGAGACCTGAGACCACCTGGCAGATAATGGATTCTGTCCATGCTTCTCTTAGCTTCCAAAAACAGGGTGTCTGTATGCAAAGTGCCTATTGGGAATGGTCCGTGGTCCATGCTAGCTCCCAGACTGTGGCCAGGAATTGTCTGGGAGAGTGCCAGCTGGCATGGGCTGATATCACCGCTCTTTTGGTTTAATAGCAGAGATGATCATATTCCCGGGCTTGGGAAAGTTCCCAGGCACTGCTAAATTTACTAGCACAGATGTATCCAGAGAACATTGTCCCATCTAGAAGTTGTTATATCACTTCTCCAAACACTTCTGTGCATACCTATCTTCTTAACGCAAATAGTCCCATGATGCAATAACAAATTACAAGCTTAACCCCAAGATTTCATGCAAAGTTTGACCTTACACAGAGGCAAATGTCAAGAGTTGTCAGGATGTGGTTTTAGTGGCAATGTGCAATGAAGAATCAGTTTTTATTGATGCTTAAAAAGTACGATCCAAATGAATTCAGGAGCAGAAGCTGAACAGAAGCTTTCCTGAGTAGTACACTGAAGGATTCGATTCTGCACCCCATTAATGGAAAACCCTCTTACTACCTTCCATTAGAGCAAAAATCACTTAAAGCCATCAATTTCACACACACAATCCAAAATATAGATAGTAAAGTTATCTAACTACAAAAATAAAGATCTTTCAGAAGCTTTATCTTAAATATCACCGGTAAGTTATCTCAAATACTTTTGGCAGGATGTGTGACTTGTAAGGGAATCCACACAGATGCACACATTAAAGTGTTGGTAGGTACGTGTGTAGGTGGGATTTCTCCACAGAAGGAGGAAGGGAAGGTATGATGTCTCAACTTCAGGAAGATGCTGAATATCTATAGAAGAAAATTGCCTGGAGTAACTTCAGCCATAGTGGTATGGGTTTGATATTCTCAGCTGCATCCAAGGCCTCCTGTATAGACATAGTATAAAACCAGTACTTATTATTTTGTCCGGGAAATGCTGAAGAGCCAAATCATATATGCTTTTGTGCTGTTTTGCTCAGATTGCTGCAAGTAATCTCTCCTTTTCTTTGAGCATGTTCAGTGTTCTTGCCTGCGGTTTACTGTGAACCTAACTTTTTAACCCAAGACTACTAATTTGCAATGATACTTACAAATGTCAAGATTTCCAGATGTGTTCTCGTAGTCCTGGAATCTCCAGAAAACCCTTTACCCAAGAAGCCTTTTTTGAAGAGCAGAGACATCATGAAACTTTTGGTGCCATCCAGCTGCTAGGCATCTGTCCTGCTTTAGCTTCTGGTTGTCCTCCCTTTGCTTCAGACAGACAGCCCTACTTTCTCGGGGGCCCAGGTGTATTTGCCTCTTTTCAACATCCATCTCTCATGCTTAAAATCAAATATTTGCTTTAACAAAAGCAAAGTTTTTCCTGGACTTGGCAATGCACAGAGTTTTTCTAACATGTCTAATTTCTCCACTTTTTATGTATTGTAGCAGTTTTACCCTCTTTGGAAATATTCCAGAAAACACCTGTACACACTTGCTCGTTTGTGAAATGCCAGTATGGTAGGTTGTAACTTGCCAGTCCATTTCTTCTCCAAGAGTAAATTAATTGAGTTGATAGCATCAGAATTTATAGTTTTATACAGGCTACATATACATGCTCTGGTAATAATTTAGCATTAGGATGGGACAAATGAGCCATAACTGATTACGGAGCAATTCCTCTCTGGGTAGCAATAGGAAATGAAGACTTCTCTTTCCATTCTTTCTGGGACACCTGCCCTGTGAGTAAGGTACCTTAAACAGTTGCCTACCTCCCCTCCTTTTTCTCTTGCACTTAGTGTCACACAGTTTTAGGGCTGGGACCTTTAAAGGGTTTAAGAAACTGCAGAAGACACAAATTTTCTGGGCTGGCTCACCATTATATGTCATTGTTTCACTGCCTTTTATATTTGGGGCAAGCATTTCGATAAGAGCTTCAGATCTGTTGGCTTCGGACTACTGCATATCATACGTATTCTAATATTTATCCCCCATCTACTAATTCTTTACATGGAATTTATTTTTCTTCCTTTTGGGTTAGGCCAGCAGGTCTGTGGCTCTTTCTGAACCTGCATAGAGACTCTCCTACCACAGCCACCTCTCCCTCCCTCATCCCCATCATTCCAAAACATTTATTTAGACTATAGTACCCTCTATACCATCAAAAAGTTGTTGTCGTTTCCTGTGAAACACCTCAGGTGCCAAATACAACCACAGTGTAGCCTGAGGAAATGGTCTCCCAAAGGGGATGCTGAATGTGCATAACGGTGGGCTCTGTTTTTCCAAGGCACCTGCCAGAACCTTGCTGACATTTTCAGCATAGGAAAATATTTGGCACTGGACAGATGTTCAAAAACTTTTCCCCTTGTAGGTAGTAGAAAACGTTCCCTTTTCAAAACATATTTATATAATCATTTTGGGGCCTATACATATGTGAAAGGCTTCATTTTTTTCCCCACTGTGATCTTCAGGGAGTTTACCTCCTCAGTTCTTCCTATTTGCTCTATCAGTTGCAGGATGGTTAAATGCTTTTACTCTGTCTTCCAAGAAGTCACCTTAGAAGTCTAGTTTTAGCATCTATTTATTAGTTTTAGGTTCTTCTAATAAGTGCACCTTGTTGAATGCTTCACGTGTTTGGTTTTAACACCTCCCCCCCATCAGTATTGCAAATTCTTTCTCTTCCAGCTTATTCACTCATAAAATTCATGGGGATAAGACTGTACCTGCAAGCATCAAGGTTTACCACTTTCTACTTCTCTGTCAGTTGGCTTTTCCAGATCATGGTGTGCAATTGGTTTGTGTTCCTGTATTCAGTGTAAAATTACCGAGCATCCTATTTGCTTGTAGGTTGACATTTTAGCAAAGGGTAAGTTGATGTTTTAACTATTGCTTATATAAGGAATTCATAAGAGCTAGTGGCCCTGTGATTGTCACCTTTGTGTCCTGCACGGTTTGCTGGCTTTGGCAAACAGGCAGTCCAGCGCAGCTGCAAATGCCAGGCAGTGTCTTGACCTGTGGTGGTAACTCTGAAGTGTTTAGCTGTATGTTGCATTGTCCTTTCCCACTCCTCACCTTGCTTTCCTTTTTCTTTTAAATGCCAGATAAGAGCTTTGCATGTTTTTCTACCCAGGTCTCTTTTCTTTCAGTATTGTGTATTTTCCATCAAGTCTACTGAATAGACGATACAAATGTTGTCTCTGAGACTAGGTTGGTGGTGGCTAGCTCTTCTTCTATAAACTTTGCTATTAACCTTGTTCCACAGGCTGCGAAGTCTAATTGCTGTGTTACGGTTTTCTTTACTTGAAGGGTTTCTAAGTGTCTCTCTGAAGCGAGTTGGAGTTTTTAATCTCTCACAGCTTAGACCTGGTCACAATAAGCCTTCTTCTTCCCTTCTTGACATCACCCCATTGCAGTTGGAAAGTAAAAAAAAAAAAAAAAAGAGCAAACTGTAAACCTACTCTTCAGCCTTGGATCATTTACAGACTTATCTGTTACTTCCCCTGTTTTATACTTTGTTCTAAGACATTTGTAGGTAGAAGTAGAATGAAATGCTTGCCTCTAACACACTGTTTTTCAGAAATAGAAATTGTCAGATATAAGGTAGTCTTGGATATTAATTGTCTTCTTTGGGTTTTGGTAGGTTGGGTTTTTTGTTTTTGGTTTTTTTTTTATGTGCCTGCTTGGAGAATACAACGAACACTGTGGGAGAAACTGATACAGACCTTCAGCACCCTTCATTTTTCTGCACAGCTTCAACAAATGAGAATTTTTCACCTTGTTATTAAGTAATTGATCAGAGCCTAGGCTTTGCTTTCCTTCACTGATGAATTCTCATTGACTAGTGTTATGGAACCTGAGTCTTTGTACAGCACAAAACCCAGCCTATTTTAACAAATTCATTATGCCATGGGAAATTCATTGCAATTGGCAAGTAGATACTAGTAAAGTCATGAACTGTGTTGTCAGGACAAGCTCCTTCATTTTATCCTGTAAAAAAATACTGATAGAATATAACTAGCTGCTTCTTAGGGCAAATATAGTTTGCATTCCTGAGACAATTATATGGAAAGTGTTAGACCATGAGTAAGTTGGTATTCAATTACTTCAGTGTATCATAGTTGAATAATAAAATCAGTCACATTAAGAAAATTTCCTGAAATACTTCTCAAAAATAAATTAGGTTAATGTGTTCATGGGAACAGTGTTGAATACATAAATAAATACATTCACAAACCACACACCCCCCCCAAAACTCTACACATTTTGTTGTCCATGCTCAAATACTATGGATTGAAAGAACAACAGAAAAAGTAAGCTTCAGTCATAACTGTTTCTTCTGTGCTCACATTCACTAAATCTTCAGCCTGGCTCTCACTTTCTGTAGTCAGGAAATAGCTGCATCTCTAGTTTGATAAAACCATACAAGATAATGTAAAATTGAACTGCTCAGTTTCCCTACTATTCATCAAAGTAGGACTTGAAACAACTGCAAGTGGTGAGCAGTGCAATGCACGCTGCCAGTGCCAGTTTCAATCTCCTGTCCTTGGGAAAGGAACAAGTAACTAGATTGTGATAGATGTTTTTTAAATGGTTCGGGTAGCCTACAAAACACAAATTGGAAATAAAATCTAAAGTGACACTGATACAACCATCAGACAACTTGAAATTTCCTTTTAAAGAGGGACCTGGAAAAGGGACACACAAAGGGGTTGTGTATAAAAAAGTGCCTCCCCGTAGACTAGATTAATGATAGACTGTGGTTTAAATAAGTGAGATGAACTAGCTGTAAATATTAACCCCCTGCTCCTCGAAGTTTTTAATTATTAGTACTCTGTTTTACAAAACTATCTTTTCTTTTGGGGAAAAAAAAAAAAAAAAAGACGAAACAAAACACAAACAAAAAACCCCACACAAACAACATTGAAAAACCACACTGTTCCTTTAAAATGCAGCAGGGTGGAGTGTGGGGGAGAAAGAATTACTGAATCAAGGTTTCTTTTAATTTATTCAATCAAGATTTCTGTCAGGTAAAACTCATTTAAAGGAAACACATTTTTTTCATGATCTTCTAAACTCCCATCTGTACTCAGACAGTTGTATTTACACTGTTACATTCTTCAGGAGCAAAAATTCTCTGATGTGAGATGCTGAAGGAGTTGTGCATGAATGGTGCTGAAAAACGTCTATGTGCAGAGTATTTCTTGAAAATGACAGTGGTGTTCACCATGATAGCCTCATCTAATCAAACTCAGGGTACCATATGCACTGATCTAATAAGTTGTTGCAGCCCTAGCTAAGGAGACAGGACTCTTCATTAAGTTGTAAAAGCTCTTGGTTTTAATTCAGAAGGTCCTCAGTTTGTTCCCTGATTCTGACAAGCTCATGGTAGTTAAGATAACTGTGATAAAGATATTTTATGCCTGGGAGACTTAAATGTAAGTACACCAAAAATAAAGCAAGCAAGGAGGGGAAGTGACAGCAAGAGAGATGTCCAGTAATTGTAATCAGTAGAAATGTTTTGAAATTACTTGAGTGGCCTTAAAGAAACCCAAACCTAGCTCCCAGTCTTTTATTTGCTAGCATTTTTACATTAAAGTTCCTCACAGATGTCTTGTCCAGATTCTGGGAAAGTTCAAACAATTTTGGATTTGCTGGGTTTAAACCTGTATTTACTGTTCATTCATCTCAGGCATAACAAACTTCTTCTGTCCATGGTCGTTTCCATGGCCTGGATTTTGCAGCATATTTAGGCATTGGCTTCAGTGGTGCAGTAGCATTTCTCTCTTCAAAGTCTCCAGTGATCTTCACAGGCCACCAAATATAGGTGGTATTTGGTATCTGAAATCCAAAGGAACAAACTATTTTAAAATATCAATAAAAGAGCAGTAAACTTTCATTACGATGCTATTGGCAGTAGCGTTACAACAAAGCAATCCTCTTTGAATAGTTAATTTTGTGATATTTTCTACAAGACACTAAAGTTATGCTGGAATAAAAAAATCTATATAACATTTTGGATTGGATTGGATTTTGACTTCTTGGATGGTACCAAAAGCAAGTTGTCAAGATTTCAAACTCTGTGTATTGTCAGCATCTTTGTGTTGCAATTTCTGAAATACCAAAAAGTAAGAAATTGTCACTGTTTATAGTACCTGCAGAGCGTAAGACAGTGACTTTGCCAGCCCTTACTTGAAGTTGCCAGCATATGCTGAGACATGTTCTTCCAGGATTCTTAGTAGATCAACAGATCAGGTTTTCTTTGTGGGAGATTTATACCAGCGTGGGGAATCCCTGGACTTCAAACACATAAAACAGCACCTAGAAATGAATGAAGGGTTAAAATATGTGCCTAATGATTTGGTAGTGGAGAGTGCATAGCACAGTGGTACTTTGTAGGAAGCATCAAAATACTTGAATATATGAAGCCTGACACATTTCAAAACAAATGCAGGAACCATACTGGTGATGGATTTTTATGCAAAGCCTTTTGTGTAGACATACGGAAGCAATGCACCATAAGGGTTCACAGTCACAAGCCTAGGAAATTTCTGCGATAAATTCCCAGCCAGGCAACAAAGGAGAGCCATGATACATAGACTGCCTTGCTGTCCTTGAGTTAAGTTAGATATTTGCTTGTTTACGAGCACTGACAAGAAACCGTGTGGTGTCTGACTCCTGTTTGGGTGACTGGGAAATGGATCCCTCCCATGCAACAGCAGCCGCTCTCATTGAGAGCTCATTTGCCTGGCATGGAATTCCAGAAACTGTAATTACAGATAATGTAACTCAATTTTCCTGTCAGGAATCTGCTATTTGTAGTACCAGCAGAACCAGAGTGTGTCACATCCCTGCCACACTCCAACCAAAGCAGAAGCAGCTGTCAGAGTTGCCAAGCATACTGGGGTAAGAGGGATGCAGAGGAAGCATTACTTGGTGATCAGCAAGCCCACAGGGTCATCCTCTGCCACACCATGCCTTGATACCGTGGGGCACGAATGCGGCAACTCAGTTGAGGTAGAAAAGCATTCCAACTGCTGTGGTCTAATCTGGAAAATAAGACTGTAAAACCAAAACCCAAATAGTCCTCCTTGAGTCTGTTATGCTCAATACGGTAGGTCCCATATCGCAGCAGATTAAGAGGCCTGCTTTGAATAAGTATGGACATAATTTATAGTCAGTCAGGCTCCGAATCAAAGCTACACACAAACTCAAAACCAAGGCTGTTACATTTAAGGATGTTTTATTTGTTCTAATTTGTGCATTTAGCATACTAAACCTCTGGCTTTTTCCTCCATTTGCAGTAAAATATTGCCTTCTTTACCATTAGGACCCACAAGAAAAGACACAGTATGAAATTCTGGGGAGGCACTGAACTTTCATTGCCTGGGACTAAACACTGAAGCTTAGAAGCAAAATGTCATCATTAAAGCAAGTGGAAATGACAATAGGATTTCTGTTTTAAAAGCTAGTATCAAGACACCTGCTGTTAGTGAATAACAGATATGGAAGATTTCTTCACCAAACAAAGGTCATCCTTTCTCTTCAGCTGACTCTTTGTATTTGTAAAAGTAAAATCGACTTGACTCAATCACAACTGGCTTTTTCCCCTCTATCCATAGAGGAATTTAACTTATATGAGAAAATGAAGGATATTTCCTCAAGTTCCAGAAATCCAATGGCTATTTGTGCTCGATTTTAGTTTGGTTCAGGTTAGAATAACTGGTCACTGAATCTACCTCTGACTACCCCTCGTGCTTGTACACTTTGACTATCCATCCTACAGTTATTGAAAGCAGGGACATTTTCACCTGCAATCACCTGGAAAGAGAATCTCCACTCTCCTATTCCTGTGTTCCATCTTACCCAGTAATTTTATTCTGAACAAAGATTAAAATCAATTTAGAACAACGTGGGAGTTATGTTTCAATACACGTAGATGCAGCAGCTCTGAAATAGCATTAATAATGCTGTGACAAGTACCTTGTAATTTCGGGAGATGTCACAGTTCATTTGATGTCGTTCATGTGCCATGTACGAGTAAGACAGAAAGAAGCAGTGTCTGGGATGTAGCAACTGTTGTATGCTGGTGGAGTGAAAATTGGGACACATTTTCTTGGGGCAGATTAGAGTCAGAGAATCTGAATAATTCAGGTAATAAGGACCTTTGAAGGTCACTTAGTTTAAGCTCTTGCTCAATGCAAGGCCAGCTTGATCAAGATTTCAGGGCTGTATTTAGGTTTTGAAAGTCTCCAAGGATGGAGCTGCCTCAGCTACTCTGCAGTTTTTCCAGTTCTGCACCACCTTCAGACAGCAAATTTTTCTTTTTTGTGTAGCCCAGTCAGTTTCCTTTGCTGCAACTTGTTATCCATTGCTTCCAGTCCTTTTTCTGTGCATCTCTGGGACAAGTCTGGTTCTGTCGTCTTTGTAACTTCCCTACAGGACAGGACAGGACAGTCTGCTGTTTGGACCCTCCAAAGCCATGTCTTCCCCAGGCTGAACCACTCCTTTCAGCTTCTCATAGGGCAAGCGCTTCAGCCCCTAACTCTTGTGGTGGCCCTCTGCTAACTCCCACCAGTTTCTTGGTATCCAAAACTAGGCACCACACTCCAGCTGTCTCACAAATACCAAGCAGAAGGGAATAACTGCTTCCTTTGACCTGCAGGCTGCAGTCTTGCTAATGTGGCTCACGATGCAGTTAGTCCGTGTTGTCAATTGATTCATTTTGCCCTCCTACTGCACTGTGAAGCATGTGAGGACAGTATAGATAGACATGATGTTTATGGAGGCAAGAAAGTAAAAAGAATTATTCTTATGGCAAACTATGAGCAGTATATTTCTTCCAGTAAATTGACTTTGAAGATAAACAAAGAAGAGAGAGGAAAAGCTATAAACAGGAAAAGTGAGTGAGGACCAAAGAGACAAACACACAAAAAGGCTTACAAACAACTACCTCTTGTCCCCAGATACATCCACACAGGAATCTGAATGTTTCTAGAGATGTTTAAGAGCTGTGTGTTGTGGGTCTCCAAAAATACTTGTGGATACTCACTGGGTTTGGTTGATGACTCTTTTTTTTATCCTGCCTCAAACCCACATACGACTTGTCCGTAATGATGGGTTTATATTCTTAAACAGGGAGTACAAACAATTCATTTTCACAAACTATGCATCTGGTGTGCAGTAAGTCAGTCATGCTTTGGCCACTGGTTGTGCACATTAATCCTCTAGGACAACTAATTGCCCAGCAATCCTAGCAGCTCAGTGCCTAGAAAAGTGGTACATCACTGCTCAAAAATGATAGTCTCCTCCTTAAATCAGAAGAACAGGGATTGCAACTTTTACTAGCAAGATAGAGTAAGGCTAGTCTTCCAGCTAAAAGAACACTCCAAAATATATATAAATGTGGTTTTAGATGCCAATGTTTACCTTCTTTGAAAAGTTTTCATTTTTCCAAGAAGATACCAGAAGTAGAGTTACATAGAAAGGTTACACAGAAAAGGCAAGCTTACTCAGAGTGACATCATACTATACAGCTTGAATATCACTGTATTATTTTTCTTTTTTTGCTCTTTAGCAATGTCTGTCTCTATTTTGCAGTATCTATGTCAGTGAATTAATGGCATAAGTAAAATAATTAGGTAAGACATTAGTAGACATACTCCATGCTTCAGTTTATGAGTATAAAAACCAAAAGGATATGTTAGGAAAATATTCATATTTTTAGTTTTGTGCCCCTTGGGAGAAAGTAGTATCATGGAGAATAAACATGGTGAGAATACAAAGCAACATTGAGTTAAACATGAGGACTTCTCAATGGAACAAAGTAGGGAAAATTTTGCAATCGTTAGTCACACCTTTACAAATTGAAAGTGCAAGTGTGTTGCAGTCACCATGTATTTATTTGTAAAGACAGTCTTCTTCAAGTAGCTTACTTTGTATTGTGATGCTGCCTGGAGCCTTTGCCAGGGATTAAGCCTAGATGCTGTGCAAATGCAATCGGAAGATGGCACTTTTCCCAGCACACCACATCTGAATTTATTAGCAGTTGTGCCCAGATGCACCTGCAAGATCTGACACTAGAAAATAAAAAATGACTGATCCTAGCTCTGCCTTTGGGGAAGGAAACAAGAAAGCTTGTCCACTGAAACAGTGGAGGCTGTTGTAAAACTACTGCTGATGTGTAACAGGAGAAGGGCTTAACCACGTTCTGCAGTGACACGTGTGAGGGGAGGCCGGGGCCATGCAGAGTCCTGGTGCAGCAGCATTGCTGTGGTAGTAACTGGCCTCTCCCCCTGACTCTGCCTGCAGTGATTGGGAATCGGTGTCCCAAAGTCACTGGGCTCAAGTAGATGTGCCCAGCATGATTCAAACGATGTCTGCATCCCTCTCGCTACTTTTTAAAACCAGAGTATCATTGCAGATGAAACACACTGTTTGCATCTAAGATTAACAGCCTGAATTAGCAGGGGAAGACAGGAAAAGACAGAAGGATGGTTCTCTCTGTTGTGTCACAACTTCTATTTACGTGAGGAAAATGTTAGCGTTCTTTATCTCCTCGGGGTACCCGTCAGTGCCCCAGTTCCAGCATTTGCTATATCGCTCCTCAGGGAAACCCTTGAAGCCATATGGTTCACTTGCTGTTCCTGCATTTCCATGCCTAGGGAGTTGGTGGTGGTAGTGGTCCCTATTCTTTCTGCTACTTCACTCCATGTCTCATTTGCTTTTTATGTTGGTTTTTTTTTTTTCAAATGAAAAAGTGGCTGTGGCACTCTCTAGCTTTCCTCTCACTCAACACTAGCAGCATATAAATACATTTCTGCCAGCACATGTGATCCTCCCCTATGAGAGCAACCAAAGAGGTACAACTTTTCTGAGTAGTGAAGGTATTAGAAAAATCAAGCTCATTCATCTTTTAGGTATAGTTGTTTCTCTCAGCTAAGTCGATCATTTAGATTTTGCTTCTAGTATATTCATACATATCTCTCCAGGCCTTTTTCTCTGGGACTCTAACCCCACAGGGAGAGAAATCTGTTGTGTTTCACTAAGGCCAAAACCTCTGTAAAGCCTTTGTGTGCACACGAACGCATGGGTGCAGCACGATATGGCTGGCAAATAATTTCTGTTATAGGAAAGGCCTTTTGATGATGCATAGAGTGAAAGAGACTACACTATGATATATAAAACCACCATGGAAGTGTTTTCACCAGGTAGGGACCCTGAGTGTGTTTGCAAGGGATGTGTTAATCTCAAGTGATGCAGATTTGAAGGGTGCATAACAACCAGTTGAATTTTATCCTGTTGTCATAGCTTGCTGGGGATGATGCTTAGACACAATGAATGAAGAAATTCCACTTACATGTCTGTGGACTGCTGGTATGCTTATTTTAAAATACATAAGATTTGGTCCAAAGGTTACGTGACATTTAGTCTCCATAGGCATGGTCAATGGAGAAAAAAAACATGAAATGGACAATCAGCATGTAAAAGATACATACAAATGCCCTAGTAAGTACTCTGTGATATGAAGGTCAGTGTTACATGCTACAACTGTGGCTCTGTCCTCCAGGATGCAATTGCTTTTATTCAAAGCACTGCACATTTAGCAGAAAACCAGGAATTCATGGGATTATTGCAGGGCAGAATATTGTCCAGTGTTATCAACAGCTCTCAAAACTGGAGCTTGCAAAAAGGGCTGGCAGAGTACTCTTGGGAGTCTACTTCAGCCTGAACCAGTTCACATTTTTTCCAAGCAATTCAGTCCATGACAAGAGCTTAAAAGAACCATCTGAAGGCTAACAATTACACTGAGTCCAAAGATTTAGCACTTTTAGAGGTATTAAAAAGAATAAACTGATTTGTGTATCCAGAGAGCTGACCATGTATCTCTCAAGGGGAATATATTTGTGACAGTGCGGTGTCTCTGCAGCCAAGAACAGAATGGTAATTCAGACTGTAAAAGAAAAAGAAAAAAAAAAAAAAAAAAAAGAGAGAGTTGCATTAATTTTCTGTAATGTATTATTTTGGACATTTGCATCTGAAACCAGCTTTTCTACGGATATATTTTTTTCCAAGTTCCGACTTTACAATTTTATTGCTCATTAGCAGTAAAACAACTTAACTTTATTTTTTTCCAATTTAATTTTATTTAAGTCATTTGGGAGAATAACATGCAGAGGTAAACAGAGATTCTGCAAACTTGAACAGAGTAGTACATCTGTTCTTGAACCTACTCATCAGTATTCCCTGTCCTAGGAGAGGTGTTGGATACCAAGGCACCATATCCAGTATTTGAAGGACTTGGGCACATTATACAGCGTATCTGAAAAATGGCTGTGTCATTATTTACTTTGTACAGAGCAAAGGAGTGTTTCAGAAAATGTCATGGATGATTAAAGCAGAAAAAAAAAGGTTTCTATTCTCCATATTGCCACTAATTTTCTCTGTGTCCTCATACAAGTTTCTTCCTGCGAGCTGTTAAGCATATGCTTTCTGGATGACCTAACTCACTTCAGTGAGAGTATTCTAATACATACATATATTCAAGACATGCAAGGCCTTCAATTTTACATGCCTTATTTCCCATACCTTTAACATCAGGGGGATATATATTTATTAATTTTGTGGGACTGTGTGGAGATATTATTGTTTGAGATATTAAGAGGAAGGTTTTAGCAAGTAAGATGAACATAGATATAGCAAAAATGCCAGTACACGTGGTACAAATGCAACTAAAAAGAAAATCAAGCCTTTGCAAGGGATGTAACATATTCACTCTCCTAGAATTTTATCTAAACATTTCATGATCAAATTATTTTAACCTCTGAAACATGAGTGCTTTAAATAAGACTGCCCACTAGAAGAAAAAGGACATCAGAAGAAAAAGATTTATACAATTTGTCATTACAAGCTTTTAAGGTATTTACTTCAGCATTTCCTAAAAGAATGCCCATCCCTAACCGTATCTGTAGATAAAAACTAATTATTTCGTGTGACACTCTGGTGTCATTCAGAATTCTTATTTGATTCAATTCTCAGTGTTTGTTATGTGGATACACAAGTATGATGGTTATAGCTGACTCTTACAGAGACATCCTTTGGCACATAAAATAGATACAAGCTGAGTATAAAGCAAATAGCAGGTTCACTCCACCTTCTTCCTTAAAAGGAAATTTAATCTTTTCAATGATACAGTGTTTAATTCAGTGGATTCCCCCCACACTTTTAGTGGTTTATAATTTCTTTGAAGGTGCCAGCCTAACAATCCTCAAGATAATGACCATGGTATAGGTAACGGTAGATTACAATGGGAGCAAAAGAGAGTAAAAGTTTTATTTGGAGATGGAAACTACTATAAACTGTGTTTTGTTGGTTTAAAAGACTGGGTTGGTTTTTTTTTTTTTTGCTTGTTACATCATTTACTTTTCCTCATAGTTCACTGCATTAGCAATTCTGCAACAAAAAGAAAAAACCCCAAAACACCCTCAAAACATTTTTAGATGCAATGACCTCTGACAGTGTATTTGTTGCTTTACCACAAAGAAAACAAACTTTTCAAGCAATGTAGATGAAGCATACTCATATACTAAAAAGTAAAATATGTGTCTGTGCATAAATGTGAAAAGGAGGTTTTCTTCAATCCTGGGATTTCTTTTCTTTGTAGAAGTATTTGTGATACATCTTGAGACCCAGAATGGAATCCTTAGGTTTACTTCACATTTCCCAGAAGAGAACTGTTGGACAGGTCCAGTTGGTTCACTTGGGCCCACCGTTAGCTTTTCGTTAAAATTGGTGTAAGTTAGTGTCTAAGTGATTTCGACTATCCAGGCCTTATTACCCAGTCTAGATGACTAACCCAAGTGAAAGAAACCCTACATCTTGCTACTTCTTTAATGCTCTTGCTCTCAGAAAATGTTCTATTTCTTCCCCAACATTGGACACTTTTAAGATTCAGCTGGACAGAGTGCTGGGCCATCTTGTCTAGACTGTGCTTTTGATGAGAAAGTTTGGAACAGATGATCCTTGAGGTGCCTTCCAGCCTGGTACTCTGTAATTCTATTTAGACCTAATTTGCTGTGAAAAGTGATGTCCACCAGTCACCTTGGAGTCAGACAGGTACTGGCACACAGTAGGAACTTCCTGATGTCTCTCTCAGTTATTAAACTGCTGAAATATGTAATGCCATCAGTATTTGGGGATTCAAAAAAAAAAACCAAAACCAAAAACCATTTCAAAATAATTTTGTCTCTGAAATACTAGGGCATTCTTATCCATCTGGGCCTTAATTTCAAGAAGGTATGAAGGAAGATACTAGCAGATACCTGCTGAAGGTTATTTTATTTACCTCCAGGATTAGTCCGCTAGAAGCATCTCCTTTTCTGGTCATCAGGTTGTGTTCATTTTAGATCATATTTTACTGAACAGAAGCAGGTGTGAGACAAGAAGTGTGCTAGGTTTGGTTAATAGGGCAGAGACATGTTGCATGACCACCCTACCCCCTTCATAAAGAAGAGCTGACAGTCTCTGGTGCCAGTCAATGTCAAGAAAACAAATGTCCTTTTTGTCTTTCTTGAGGCACTAAAACTTTTTCCTGATGGTGTGATTTTCTTCTAGTTGGTCCCTTTCATTTTATAATGAAGTAGAATGAGGAGAGTAAAAAATGTCCATTTACATACTGCTTACTATATTATGGCAAAATGATTCCCTAGGAATGGACCCCTTGAAGGTCTCTGAAATGAGTGCTGTATTAGGGTGAACTCCATCCTCTACCTGAAGGTTTGGGGAAGTTTCTTCCTTCTCAGCCCCCCATGACAGTTTTCAAAATAATCTTGTTTGTGTAACCTTTAGCTATACTACTAAAATGCACCTGAAAATCCTAGACCTTTTGAAAAAAATAAGCTTCATTTATAGGATTGGTTTTCTTTAACTTATCAACCCCAAATGGGTACCTCATACATATTTATTGCTCCTGGCGACACAGAAAATCTACAAGAATAAATGGAAAAAGGCAGAATCCCTACCATTTTTATGTACACAGACTTGGGGTCTGGCACTTGCTCATTTACACAGTTACCCGTCTGAAGGCAGGCAGGTTTTTGGATGAGATAAAATGCATAACCTGGCTGTTGCACGACTGTGCCACGCAGCAGGCGCAGTGGCTCCAAATTCTGCTGTTTGCCAGCTAGGACCTCCTTATAGATACACTAATTAGTCCTGACTGCAGAGCTACGTGTTTAGGGGTAAGTAGGACAGTTTTGTGGAGGTGGACACTGGTTTTGGGAAAAGGAAAAGCAGAATTAGTCACAGATACCTCTTCTTCAGCACACAGTTCGTAGAGATTAAATGCTCTGTATTACAGCTATAGATAGGGTGGGATTTGAGGCATGTCACAGCATAGAGCCAGGAGCAGCTGCTGTCATTTTTAGTGGCAATTCCAGAGCAGGCTAAATTTGCAAACCCTTATGGTGAGGGCATCTTTATGAATTTCATCCTTATGAAATAATGGGCTACATAGATAAGACAATAAGTGAGGGGAATGTATACAAACATCTATATTAAATGCATGAACCGAATAAAGTTCATATCTCATAAATGATGTCTATAAATACTAGAGGTTTCATAATTTTATATAAAGGAACATATGAACAAAAAATGTGTTTTGCCTAAAGCATGTGGGAAATTGGCGGTAGAGCTAGAAATTGTACAACACTTCATGTGTTAGGTGGATGGTTCTTCTGTAAGTGCAGCAAAGAGCTGAAGGAAGGTTTACTCCTCTATTAGCTTTCATTTTTCCAGCATCATTGCCCTTCTAAAGATATCCCTTCAAAAGATGGACCTTTTAAGAATGTCTGCAGATCTGGACTCCTTCAGATTAACTGGGGGCACACATTTCAAAGGGAATTGGTGTTCATGGGGAATTCTCTGCCAGCTGCCCAGATCTCAACTGAAGAAGTAAAGGATAAGTAGTAAAGGAGTTTAAATTTCTTCAAGCTGCCTTCTCTTGTGCTTCAGCTTTGATCTGCCAGGATTACCTCGAGAGGTGGGAAAAGTAGTTAATGTTCCACTCTCACTTGACACTTCCGCTTTCTCAAGGTGCTGCTGAGTTAGTGCCCACTACCTACTAGGTGAGCTGAACGCAATACCAGAACTTGCACTTTCTTGGCATTGGCCGACTTCACAGGCTGTCAGGGAAGGGAGACATTTGATGATTTTCATTGGTTTCAGTGTAGCTGTCAGCCAGCTGCAACCAATGAGGTGGTCAGCCCGCGATGCCACTGTCTTTACCATGTCTTTTCCCACATTCCCCCTGTAGTCCTACAGAACCTTAGTCCCCAGGGAACATCCTTTAAATACTCTTAAATTATTTCTTTATCTTTCTCCAGCTCCAGATTCAAACCATTCTTTGTGGTGAAGCCTATAAAAAGATTTGACTGCGCTTAGGTGACTTCTGCTATGCTTGTAAAGCTAAATATGTTGTCTGATTGTGTTTTTTTACTCTCATCTTCTTTCTTTGGAGTTATATTTAGGCTCTTTGTTTTATTATTAATCAGACACCAGCCTTTTGTTCTCCTCTTGTAGCACCTCAAACAATGGATTCTCAGCCATGACTGAGGCCCCTGACTTCTTTGGTAATACAAATATTTGGTTACAGAGTACAGTGTGTGTTTGTTTTTAAACAACCATCACATGGAAGCTCTCATGTCCTCGCACTGTTGTCAGCTGCTGTAAAGGACAGAATAGCAGATGGTAAAATGGACTAGAAAAAATGACTAACTGTGACTTGAGCTCTACTTCTGCACTAGGAATAAGGGAGATCAGCAGTAATGCTGTCCTCGCCTCCACGTTCCAGCTTTTTGTGAATTTTTTGCACCAGTATCCTTGTGCTGTGGCCGGCTAACCAGACTGCCTGGCAGAAGCTGCCCTGGAAGGAGAGAGGTGGTGGTGGAGCACCATGGCCAGCGTGCATGTCACCTGGTGCCACCTCACTCTCAGAGGTGCCTTACTCCTTAACTGCAGAGTGGTGTGACAGCCTTTCTGGTACCAAGAGCTACTACCATATACTGTGTATGTATAGCCCATCATATTCATATAGCTCAGGTGTCTATTGCAGACTCTGCCCCATGCAGAGAAAACAATAAAACCCGAGGTCTACTTTTTGTTTCCCCTGTGGAAGAGGAGACCTCTGTTGTGTAAATGCTCCAAGCCAAGGCACTTGGGTGGTCACAGCTATCCTTGGACTGATGTATATTAGTAGTAACTTTCAGGACTTTCAATAGGCCTTAGATCTCATGGTAATATGTGTTCAGAGCAGGGACAGTTTTAAATCAGGCATGCAGAAAACCAGATACAGCTTCTTCACTGGAATTATGTCATCTTAGAAGGGACCAGACAGGCATGCCACCGCCATGGGCTGTTGCTTCGAGTAAGCTACTTCTGGCCTTCTCAGCTCTGCTCCCAAGTCACACACAGCAGATAAAATAACATCATGGCAATATCTAACGAATGATTTCTAATAAATGCAATGAGTCAGTTCCCGTCAATGATGAGACCCCTGTGAGTCAGACCATTAGCACTGATTTCCATTTCCAATGCTCTTGCTTTGCTGTTTTTTTTTTTTTTTTTTTTGGGGGGGGGGTGGGGGGGGGGGTGTGTGGGTTTGTGTGTTGGTTGTGTGTTGTTTTGTTGTGTTGGTGGTGGTTTTTTTTTTTTGGTTGTGTGGTTGGTGTTTTT